>AWOL01S0150726.1:0-10799 GCA_000715115.1 Nicotiana otophora
TATCCTCTCTCTAAAAGGACCAGTGATCCCCCAAAAATGAACCCTTAGGCTAGATAAACGAAATAGGGGTCGGATAAAAAATTAGAAAAATTGAAGCCCTGAAGCAGATCTGCGATCACATATTCGACCGTATAATGCTTCTATGGTCAGCAAAATGGGCCGCATAATGGCCCTCTGGAATTGGGAACCCCTGCCTCACTCTGCGACTGGTTTGTTGTCCGCAGACCTATTTTGTGGTCGCATAATGCTCCGCTAATCCTTCATCTAGAAAATTTCAAGCTGGATCTGTGATGGGATATGCGGCCCGCATAATGATTACGCGGCCGCATAATGGACCGGAAATTTGCCCAGATTTCTGCCTCAGTCTACGGTAGATTTGCGGTCTGCAGACCAGTTATGCGACTGTAGAGTGGACCGCAGAAATGCCCTGCATTTCCAAAACTTTTCTTCAACTCCCCAACGCACATATCAATATATGTTGTGGCGTGTAAAGTGTTTCCATTATTAATCCATTTCAATACTGTTGCAGCGCGCAACTGTAAGGCCCCGTAAAGGTTTTCCTAAAACCAGGGGTTTCGTGGTGCCGAAATAGACTTATGTGTTGATGAGTGTAGGCTAATTCATGAGACCTGAGGTAGGGTTTCACGGCATTCACAGTCCCTGAAGTCCCCTTCTATCTTGTTTCACTTTTTTTCTTATTTCATGCAGTTGTATTTCATTTCAGACCATCTATGTATTATTCTAGTTGTGCGTATGACTCCGTATTTCTGGGACGCTATATTTATGGGATTAGTTTAGACTGTGTTACTTATGGATTTAATTTATGTATTGTTTTGAGTATTTCAGTCGTTAATTATTAATATTCTTCCTTTAAATTGTTAAAATTAGTTAATTCTTTATCTAATTTTGGCTTCCCTAGCAAGTGGATGTTAGGCGCTATCACATGCCAGTGGTTGGGATTTTAGGTAGTGACAAGGGTGGTGCTCTTTTCAGATGGTCCGAGAAGTGTGAGGTGACCTTTCAGAAATTCAATACTATATTGACTACAGACCTAGTATTGGTGTTACTTACAAGTTTGGGATCTTACACTATGTATTGTGAGGCATCACATATTAGGTTTGGCACGTTGTTGATGTTAGATGATTGGGTGATTGACTACACATCTCATCAGTTAAGGTTTCACGAGAAGAATTACCACGTGCATGATTTAGAGTTGGCAGCCATTATTCACGTGCTAAAGATTTGGAGGTACTATCTATACGACGTCCCATGTGAGGTATATACCTACCATCAAAGTCTCCAACACCTGTTCAAATATAAGGACTTTAGTTTGCAGCAGCGGAGATGGCTATAGTTGTTGAATGACTATTATATCATCATATTTTATCATCCGGGGAAGGCCAATATAGTGGTCGATTCATTGAATAGGTAGATAGAGGGCATGGGCAGTTTGGCATATTTACCGGCAACAACGATGCCACTTGCCATGGATATTAAGGTTTTACCCAATCTATTTGTGAGGTTATGATATCATCATATCTTGTGTTGTGGCACAATCATTGTTGTTGGAGCGTATCAAGGATCGCCAGTTTGATGATCCTCACTTGTTGGTGTTGAAGACACGATGCAGTAGAGTTGTGCCAAGGAGGTTGTGATTGGAGATGATGGTGTTATGCGGCTTCAAGTCCAAATTTGTGTTCCAAATATTGATGGATTGAGAGAGCTAATCCTTTAAGAGGCTCACAGTTCACTCTATTCCATTCACCCAAGGGTTACGAAGATATACCATGACTTGAAACACCACTATTGGTGGCGGAAGACGAAGAAAGATATTGGCAGTCATGTATGTCGGTGTTTGAATTACTAAAAGGTGAAGTACGAGCATCAGAAACCGGGTGGGTTGACACAGAGATTAGAGATACCAGTGTGGAAGTGGGAGTGCATCACTATAGATTTTGTTGTAGGCATACCACTGACCTTGAGGAAGTATGACGCAGTTTGGGTTATTGTGGACTGATTAATTAAGTCCACACACTTTATTCCGGTGATGATATCCTATTCTTCTTAGCGGTTGGCTCAGATTTACATCTGGGAGATTATATTCATGCATGGCATGCCCATTTAAACCATTTTTGTTCGGGGCAAGAAGTTCACTTCATACATTTGGAGAGTGGTGCAGCGTGAGTTGGGTACACGGGTTGATCTGAGTAACCTGTTTCATCCTCAGAGGGGCGGACAATCCGAGTGTAATAATTAAATTCTGGAGGACATGTTGCAGACATGCGTTATGGATATCGGGGATCAATGGGACCAGCTTTTACCTCTAGCATAGTTCACCTACAACAACAGTTATCAGTCGAGCATCCAGATGGCTCCGTATGAGGCCTTGTATGGGAAGCGATGTCGTTCACCGGATGGTTGGTTTGAGCCCAGTGAGACAAGATTTGTCACGACCCAAATCCACTATAGGCCGTGATTGCGTTCAACGTCACCGTTAGGCTAGCCAACACTTAATAAATCATTTTTATTACTTTTGAAATCATAAATCTCATTAGATAAAGAAATAAATGCTTTAAAATCATAGAAACTTACAATTTAAATGATATAAATAACGGAAAAGGGTCATATATGCCAGTGAACCATGCGAATTAGGACAAATATGCCCGTCGTTAATAGTTTGGCACAGATATGCCCAATCCGTCCAATACTTGCTCATTCATGCCCTTAGTTGAACGGAACTATTATTTTGTCTTTTTTAAATAATTAATAATCGGACCCAATCCAAATCTGCTGACCCGATCCGTTAGGACCCGACCCACCCTTATTTCAAGGATATGTTTTGATATATTATTTTTGTTTGATTGAGAAATTGTGTGATAATCATATTTATTTATTTGAGTAATTTGATAATCGATTTTTGTTTTTGTTATACATCGTTTCGGGAAGTAATCCTACTAAAAGTAGTAATTAATATTTATTTATTATTTTAATAATATAATATTCGAATTAGTTTGTGCTTTCTTCAATCATTTTACCATCTATTTCTATTTTTCTCAGTGGTGCTTGTTATGAAATAATATTTGTTATGAAATAATTAATTAATAAAAATTGAAAAGAAGCACCATTGTTTTTGTTATGAAACAATTTATTAATAAAAATGGAAAAGAAGCACCAGTGTTTTAACAATTTATTACTTATTTCATAACAAATTTGTAATGCAGAAAATAATCCAATAAACTAATAATTAATAATATAATGATCACTTATCTAAACAAAATAACGGATCCACCAGGTTAAGTTATAGTGAACATGGAGTTATTTGTATTTGTATTGTTGAAAAATACAAATAGATTGTGAGAAAAATAAAAATAGATGGTAAAATGACTAAAGAAAGCACAAACTAATTCGAATATTATATTATTAAAATAATAAATAAATATCAATTACTACTTTTAGTAGGATTACTTCCCGAAATGATGTATAACAAAAAACAAAATCGATTATCAAATTACTCAAATAAATAAATATGATTATCACGTAATTTCTCAATCAAACAAAAATAATATATCAAAAAATATCTTTGAAATAGGGGTGGATCAGGTCCTAACGAATCGGGTCAGTAGATTTTTGTTGGATTCGGTTATTAATTATTTAAGAAAGATAAAATAGTGGTTCCGTTAAACTAAGGGCATGGATGAGCAAGTATTGAACGGATTGGACATATCTGTGCCAAACTAATAACGACGGGAATATTTGTCCTAATTTGCATAGTTCACTGGCATATATGGCCCTTTTCCGTATAAATAATAATAGCGTGTGAATGCTAGGCAAAACTGCAAAAAATATATAAAATATCCCAAAATCCGGTATCACAAGTGCATGAGGTAAGGACCCGTAAAAGTATTTAAAAATAACTCGGCTTTCGTGATGCCAAGGTAGGCGTAGAGGTTATATTAGTAGAAATTCTTCGCGGCGAGCTAGACTTTTTGGACTGAACAGTGCGTTGGAGAGTTGACAGAAAATGTTGGGCAGAAGTATGCATTTCTATGGCCGCAGAACCACTCTGCGGACCGCAGACTGGTCGCAGAGTGGGGGAGATTTCTGGGGCATTTTTGATGCCCAATTTTGCGGCCATTATGCGACCGCATAACCATTTCGCGGGCCGCATTCTTGTTGCATATCCCTCCTTGGGATTTTTCGGAGGGAGGTTCTGCGGTGCACTATGCGACCGCAGAACCATTCTGCGGTGCACTATGCGACCGCAGAACCATTCTGTGGTGCACTATGCGACCGCAGAACAGGTCTGCGGACCGCATAGTGACCGCAAACCAGGTCAGTGTTTTTCTAATTTTGGCACCCAGTTTTGCGGTCGCATATGCCACCGCAGAACCCGTTCCGGGGCTTCATTTTTGGGATTTTTAAACCCGACCAATTCCATTAAAACACACCCCATAGACCATTTTGAGCACATTTATGATATTTTAGAGTGAGAAGGAGAGTTCTTAGAGTAGGGGAGAAATCTTTAACCATTACCCATCAATTCTTGCTCAATCATTGAGGATTAACAAAGGAAGTCTTCACCCTAAAGGTAAGAATCTATGTCCTAGCTCTCAATTTTGAAATTGTGTAACAATGGGGCAATTAGAGAGGCAATTATTGGGTGTGGGGGTTTTTTGTCTTGCATGCATGTATCCTTGAAGTATGTGGAACGATTGTGAGCTACAATGGTAGAGAGTGGGTTGGAAAATGATGGAAGCTTCCACAAAAGAGCCTTAGAACCTTAATGCACACCTATTGTTTGATAAAATGCTCAAATAAACTAAAACCACGATCATCTTCCTAATTTTTGGTTCAACTTGCTATATTTCTAAAATATATTGAAGTTACTAAGAATTCCGGATCATTTTAGAGTTGAGAAGCTCAATTGCGGTATGTTGGTTAAACCCCTTTCTTCTTAGAATAGAATCCCACTGCGTTCATATAATTGGAGTAAGTCCTTGATCATTATTGAATTGACTTTTCCTAATGTGGTTGTGTTGAAGGATATTTGTTCAATGTTTATTCTAAATGCTTCATCATGTCATCTTGCCATTTGAGAATATGTTCAAAAACGTGGAATATGTGTTAGGAATGCTAAAACTTCATGTCAAGACCAAAATAAAGGTTGTTATGCCAAATTGTGTGGAAGGCCTCTATGTCCCTAAGATTTCCTAAATTGCTCATATGTGAATTAATGTCTTGAATAGGAAGACCTATTGATTTTAATAATGATAATGCTATTGGAATGTGAAAAAGGGAAATGGAACTATGAAATACGGCCAAGTTCCAAGAATGACTTTGTAATTGTTAAGAAGTACGATGTGAGATGATTGACTGAAGAAGGTAATGTCTCAAATGAGATGGACTAGCTGATCGGGAGGAGATCGGACTCCGTGTAAGAACACCGTGGTATTGTGGATGAAATTATGGTAATGTCTCAAATGATATGGCCTAGCCGATCAGGCCGTGATCGAATGTCATTGCGCACACATGGTGGTACTGTGCTGGAAATTATAATGAAATTATGGTAATGTCTCAAATGAGATAACCTAGCCGATCGGGTCGAGATCGGACCCTGTATAAGAATACGGAGGTATTGTGAATTGTGGAATATCAGTACTAAAGATCACCCAACCTAATAATATGGAAATTGACTTGAAAACGTATATGATCATTAACTTGTCGTTTTAATATTATTTGAAGCCCTTATTGAATTCTTGATTGTTCCTCTAGTATTATTATTCATTCTATTGAGTTGGAGTTTAGCTTCACATACCAGTGCTATTCAATGGTACTAACGTCCCTTTTGCCGGGGGCACTGCATCTTTAAATGGATGCAGGTGGTTACATAGCAGATAGTGTTGATCACAGATAGTGCTGCATCCTCTTCTCAGCGGACTTGGTGAGCCCCATTTCATTCCGGGGTCATGTATTGTACCTTTCATTTATATTGTGGTCACTTTTGAGGTATAGCCTGGGCCTTATTGCCGGCACCATCTTGACTCTCTTTTATATCTTTAGAGGCTCCGTAGACGCTATGTGGGTTGTACGTGGGTACTAGAAAGGTCAAACGGATTACGTTGTATTTTTTATTTTTGTTCCACTAAATCACAAAATGTATGCCTTTTTGAAACTTAACAGGAAGTAGCAAAATGAAATGGTTTGGTAATGTCTATGCATATGGTCCTGCTACTGGTTAGCTAAAAAAAATATGCCTTCTCTTATCATGGGTGAGTTGGTTAGAAAGTATTTAACAGGCTTGCTCGACCGGGTTCACTCGGTTGAGCTCCATTCGTGCCTCCCGAGGTTGGGGCGTGACAAACATGGTATCAGAGCCTAAGGTTTTAAAGTGTCCTGGGATGTTTTTGAGTCGTGTCTAGTAGAGTCCTTCTTATCGATATATTGTCGACCACATCTATAGTTTGGACGCTACTTGGACATTTAGGAATAATACCCTTTTTTGATATTCTGGATCGTGCGATGAAGCTAATTGTGCAACTGTTCCTCTTCTAACTTGTACATTTCTTTAACTTTCAGTTTATGGCACCTAAGAAGAGAGCAAGAACTGGTTAAGGATCCAATGCCGCCTTGGGAGTGGCAGTTGACCCTTCACTTGGAGAGGCGGTGAATACATGAGTGGTGAGGATAATCCCCCGACTGCTACACTAACTGATTTCACTAAACCTGTTCAGGCCACACCAGTTCCTACACCTACTGAGGGTGCAGCGGTTTCTCAAACCGATATTTCGATTCCACCTCCAGCCCCAGCTTTTTCTTATGGTATATCTGATGGGGATCTTAGGGGAGATATTTAGATGCTAACACAGATAGTGGCTTCTCAAGACCAGAGATCAAATGTTGCACCCACTTCATCTAACCAACAAGGGGATTCTAGTGGTTCCAGGGTGAACAAGTTTCTTCAGTTAGATCCTCCGGTGTTCACGGGTGCTAATCCCGAGGAGGACCCATATGACTTCATTAATGAGATGCCTAAGACTCTCCGGATTATGCCCACTACTAAGACGGAGGTAGTGGAGTTGGCCGCCAATCGCCTGAAAGGGGTGACATATTCTTGGTTTGAGTTGTGGGAGGACTCTCGGGAGGAGGGGAGCCCTCCAGCGAGATGGAGTGAGTTTGCGGATGCCTTTCTAGACCATTTCTTGCCTGCCGATACTAGGGCAGCCCGAGCCGCAGAGTTTGAGAATCTTAAGCAAGGGAGTAGGAGTGTGTGGGAGTATCACATGGAGTTCACGCGCCTATCAAAATATGTTATTTACATGTTGCCTACTATGGAGGCTAGAGTGCGTCGGTTTGTGTAGGGCCTTAGCCCCTTGGTTATCAATGAGGCCGCTACAGCTGCCTTGAATTCAGACATGAACTATGGGAAGATGGTAACATTTACTCAAGATACAGAGGACCATAAGTTGAAGAACAGAAGGGAGCGAGAGCGTACCGGCAAGGCCCGGTCTGCGGGCAACTTTGGGGAGTCATTTGGTGGGGGAAGATAAGCTTTCAGGGGAGGGTCATCAGGGCCAACACAGTCCCCGCTCAGTCTTCAGCTAGGGCACCGCCAGCGGGGCACATTCAGCAGCACGAGAGTCACTTTAGGAGCAATCAAGGCAGCAGGGAACCCCACCATCAGGGCCGATCAGGAGGGAGATTACCGCAGCAGTGGAGGCCTCCTTGCCCCAGATGTGGGAAGATTCACTGGGGGATCTGCTACATGGACTTACCTATATGTTACATGTGCAGATTTAGGGGTCATATTCAGAGAAAGTGTCGTTCATCCCGCCAGGGTGCGGGCAGGGGAACAACATATCCATCCAGCTCTCCAGCTGTTACATCTTCAGCACCCCCTCCAGCTCGAGGCCCTTGGACACCAGCAGAGCGTGGTGCAGCTAGGGGTGGTGCACAGAGTTCAGGATGACCCAGCCGTTTCTATGCTATGAGTAGTCGCCAGAGTGTAGAGCCTTCTCCAGATGCCGTCATAGGTATATTGACTGTCCAAACTCATGATGTATCTGCTCTTATTGATCCCGGTTTCACCTTGTCCTATGTTACCCCTTTTGTTTCTATGGAATTTGGGATAGAACCGAAATAACTTCCTGAGCCGTTCTCTGTATCTACTCCCGTTGGCGAGTCTATTGTGGCCGCACGAGTTTATAGGGGTTGTGTTAGAATGGTACGTGGCCGGGACACCGTGGCTGATCTCATTGAATTGGAGTTAGTTGATTTTGATGTAATTATGGGAATGGATTGGCTTTATTCATGTTTTGCTAAGCTCGACTGCGAAACTAGAACTGTGAAGTTTGAATTTCTTAGTGAGCTAGTTGTTGAGTGGAAGGGGATAATGTGGTGCTGAAGGGTAGGTTTATTTCTTACCTTANTTGTTTGATAAAATGCTCAAATAAACTAAAACCACGATCATCTTCCTAATTTTTGGTTCAACTTGCTATATTTCTAAAATATATTGAAGTTACTAAGAATTCCGGATCATTTTAGAGTTGAGAAGCTCAATTGCGGTATGTTGGTTAAACCCCTTTCTTCTTAGAATAGAATCCCACTGCGTTCATATAATTGGAGTAAGTCCTTGATCATTATTGAATTGACTTTTCCTAATGTGGTTGTGTTGAAGGATATTTGTTCAATGTTTATTCTAAATGCTTCATCATGTCATCTTGCCATTTGAGAATATGTTCAAAAACGTGGAATATGTGTTAGGAATGCTAAAACTTCATGTCAAGACCAAAATAAAGGTTGTTATGCCAAATTGTGTGGAAGGCCTCTATGTCCCTAAGATTTCCTAAATTGCTCATATGTGAATTAATGTCTTGAATAGGAAGACCTATTGATTTTAATAATGATAATGCTATTGGAATGTGAAAAAGGGAAATGGAACTATGAAATACGGCCAAGTTCCAAGAATGACTTTGTAATTGTTAAGAAGTACGATGTGAGATGATTGACTGAAGAAGGTAATGTCTCAAATGAGATGGACTAGCTGATCGGGAGGAGATCGGACTCCGTGTAAGAACACCGTGGTATTGTGGATGAAATTATGGTAATGTCTCAAATGATATGGCCTAGCCGATCAGGCCGTGATCGAATGTCATTGCGCACACATGGTGGTACTGTGCTGGAAATTATAATGAAATTATGGTAATGTCTCAAATGAGATAACCTAGCCGATCGGGTCGAGATCGGACCCTGTATAAGAATACGGAGGTATTGTGAATTGTGGAATATCAGTACTAAAGATCACCCAACCTAATAATATGGAAATTGACTTGAAAACGTATATGATCATTAACTTGTCGTTTTAATATTATTTGAAGCCCTTATTGAATTCTTGATTGTTCCTCTAGTATTATTATTCATTCTATTGAGTTGGAGTTTAGCTTCACATACCAGTGCTATTCAATGGTACTAACGTCCCTTTTGCCGGGGGCACTGCATCTTTAAATGGATGCAGGTGGTTACATAGCAGATAGTGTTGATCACAGATAGTGCTGCATCCTCTTCTCAGCGGACTTGGTGAGCCCCATTTCATTCCGGGGTCATGTATTGTACCTTTCATTTATATTGTGGTCACTTTTGAGGTATAGCCTGGGCCTTATTGCCGGCACCATCTTGACTCTCTTTTATATCTTTAGAGGCTCCGTAGACGCTATGTGGGTTGTACGTGGGTACTAGAAAGGTCAAACGGATTACGTTGTATTTTTTATTTTTGTTCCACTAAATCACAAAATGTATGCCTTTTTGAAACTTAACAGGAAGTAGCAAAATGAAATGGTTTGGTAATGTCTATGCATATGGTCCTGCTACTGGTTAGCTAAAAAAAATATGCCTTCTCTTATCATGGGTGAGTTGGTTAGAAAGTATTTAACAGGCTTGCTCGACCGGGTTCACTCGGTTGAGCTCCATTCGTGCCTCCCGAGGTTGGGGCGTGACAAACATGGTATCAGAGCCTAAGGTTTTAAAGTGTCCTGGGATGTTTTTGAGTCGTGTCTAGTAGAGTCCTTCTTATCGATATATTGTCGACCACATCTATAGTTTGGACGCTACTTGGACATTTAGGAATAATACCCTTTTTTGATATTCTGGATCGTGCGATGAAGCTAATTGTGCAACTGTTCCTCTTCTAACTTGTACATTTCTTTAACTTTCAGTTTATGGCACCTAAGAAGAGAGCAAGAACTGGTTAAGGATCCAATGCCGCCTTGGGAGTGGCAGTTGACCCTTCACTTGGAGAGGCGGTGAATACATGAGTGGTGAGGATAATCCCCCGACTGCTACACTAACTGATTTCACTAAACCTGTTCAGGCCACACCAGTTCCTACACCTACTGAGGGTGCAGCGGTTTCTCAAACCGATATTTCGATTCCACCTCCAGCCCCAGCTTTTTCTTATGGTATATCTGATGGGGATCTTAGGGGAGATATTTAGATGCTAACACAGATAGTGGCTTCTCAAGACCAGAGATCAAATGTTGCACCCACTTCATCTAACCAACAAGGGGATTCTAGTGGTTCCAGGGTGAACAAGTTTCTTCAGTTAGATCCTCCGGTGTTCACGGGTGCTAATCCCGAGGAGGACCCATATGACTTCATTAATGAGATGCCTAAGACTCTCCGGATTATGCCCACTACTAAGACGGAGGTAGTGGAGTTGGCCGCCAATCGCCTGAAAGGGGTGACATATTCTTGGTTTGAGTTGTGGGAGGACTCTCGGGAGGAGGGGAGCCCTCCAGCGAGATGGA
>AWOL01S0150767.1:0-19326 GCA_000715115.1 Nicotiana otophora
ACGCTCGGGCCGAGTATGGTACCGGGTGCCGGCCACGTCCTTTCAGGTTTGGGGCGTGACACAAACTATCAATTGAATAAGAGAAGAAAGGTCAAGAGTCACCATTTTTGAGCTCCCCTTTTTCCTCAATTCGTAGATAGAGAATCAGATTCTTATCCATGGCAAGTGGCATCGTATAACAATATAACGACTGCTTTGAGGATCTTTCTCTCTAACCGCTTTCATGAAATTACATGTCCTGAAGTTGAATGTCGAAATCCATCCATGAAACTTAAGTATGGAGGTGGGAATCGTCCTTTTTGCACGTTTGGCTGCAAAGATCCAATCCCCGCTGGAACTCGACCAATCCCAATAGCTGTTGCGAAAAAACATCACTTTTCTTCCACTCTAACCGTGAGTCCGGACTGTCACCACGAAGTTGAGTGAATTTAACCGTAAGTCTCTTAGTGCAACTCAACTATTCTCTAAATGGCTGAATGTCGGGTTTGAATTCCTCCTTCTAGTTACCGCCCCATGGGTTCCTTCACTTAAAACAAGACTTTTTTCGATTTGAAGATATAAATTATATTCTTTATGGCAGGTGGTATCATATATCATATATATATATAATAGAAAGGCTTCATTTAGGAGCGCTGCTTTCATCCAACTAGTTTTATCGTAACTAAGCAGTTAAAGAATGTTACGTCGAATTATTCCCATGTTTTTCCTTGGTCAACAACCAACAACTTAATATATCTAAACAAAGTCTCTCTTTTTGTTTGGGGGAGCAGAGCAGTCAAAGAATCAACCAAACCATCATGTTTAATGAACTTCTACAGGCCATAGAACCCTTTTTAGAGGTCGTTAAAATCATGTCGAACACAGTGCAAGAGGCGCTACCGCAGGTTCCCGGGAATCCACCCGTGGAAGGAACTTCAGTGGTCGAAGGCGAAGTCTCACAGAATAAGATTTGGGTAGCTTTGGAAAAAAAAAGAGTGCAAAGATCTTATTTCGTCTAAGGAGTGGAGGTCTATAGAAAAACACTTTGACCTCTGCTAAAGAAAGATAAAGACGGAAGAAAAAACTTCCCTTTCTTTCTCTTCTTTATTTTTGTTTTATCCCTTCGACGAATTTCAGCCATGACCAATGCCCCACTAGCTAAATAGGCATAAGAAAAAGCTACTTGGAAAAAAAAAGCAAGGTGCACCTTGAATTGAACTCGACGAATTGCATTTTGCCAGAGAGAATTTTTTAGAAAGATTCTCCATTGGTAATTAAGAAATATAAAGAATATAAATAAAGCCGCAAACGCGGGAAGGGTCCCCCACTACTTCTTCATTCAGGGGGGGGGGGGAACTAGACTCATTACTTCCCACTGGGTGAGAGGTGCACCTAACCCACCTACCCACTCATTAATCACGGTGTTTAGCTGACCTGCACTGATAGACCCCTGTTGTATTGGAACTAGGCACCCATCTTTTTACTGTTGTCAATGAATCTCTTCCATGTTCGATTCTACTCTATAGTAGAACATTTATGTGAATGCTATTCTGATGCAAGTGGTCTTATTATTTGTCCCGTGCTAGGAAGCATTACTCCTCTTTTCATTCCAAATTCAAGAATACGACCGATACGATTAATTGGTCTGTGCGCCTCTCTTATTACTTTTTTGTATCCCCCTGTTCTTCGGATACAATTCGATCATTCTACAGCCAAATCTCAATTTGTGGAAAGCCATTGATGGCTTCCTTATGAAAACATCAATTTTTATTTGTGTATAGACGATATCTCTTTATTCTTCATGATATTGACCACATTTCTGATCCCTTATTGCATTTTAGTGGGTTGGTATGGTATGAGAAGTTATGGGAAAGAGTATATTATAGCATTTCTAATTCGTGAATTTATAATGATCATCGTGTTCTGCATGCTGGATCTTCTACTATTCTATGTTCTTCCCAAAAGTATGCTAATCTCTATGTTGTGTGGACTTGAGTATCTTCTATTCGCTGGGATAAATCATTTCCTCTGTAGGGGCCTTGTGCAGTAAACCCCCTACGGGCGGTTGTCCGTCGTCCTAAAGTGGTCCCCGCGAAGCTTTCGGGAAGAGGGGTAGTCTTGTGTGTAAGCATAGCATTTCTGGTCGAACCCGCCCAACCCAACTAAGAAGAACCGAACCTGANCTACGGGCGGTTGTCCGTCGTCCTAAAGTGGTCCCCGCGAAGCTTTCGGGAAGAGGGGTAGTCTTGTGTGTAAGCATAGCATTTCTGGTCGAACCCGCCCAACCCAACTAAGAAGAACCGAAACTGACAGACACATTCTTTTCCTTTTGGGGGGGTACTCCGAGTAGTGGGTACCTCTTAGGACCTCGACCCGCCTACTCAAGTGTTGTATGGATATGCAGGAAGGGGTGCTCCTAAGTGTGTGTAGGGGTTGTGTTTGTTCGCGAGAAAGGATTCCTCGTCAAGTAAGTTTAGGGAGGTGTGGACACACTTGCACAAATTTGGGTAACGGCTACAAGGGAGAAATCGAAAGGAAATTGTACCCGACCAGGGATGGACGTAAACTCGTAAGCTACCGAAGGTAGGGATAATCGTCCAGGTCTTATTGTGAAAGAAAAAAGCCGCCCCGCCACAGCAGATGCGTTGCTTCCTCTGTCGTCGCTGGGGAGATCTTAGCGAGGAGACCTTAGGATAAGTTGCTAAAACAAACAGGATGGGAGGATCGGCCTGTTCAGATAATTCCGAAGAAAGACTGTTGGCAGCAAGTAGAGAGATTTTATTTTCCTCTTCAAAACACAAGAAAATGCGGGCAGGGTAGAGCTCGGAAGAGGGTTTGTGAATAAGGTAGGGCCCTATCCTTAAGAATTAGGTAAGAAAATAGTTCCAAACCTTTATGCATGCACCTCCATACAAGTGTTGCATACAAGTTCCGGCCAGGATGATTGAGAAAGATTCAACCAATTTGAACCGCTCACATCACAATAGTAGTAGCGTAAAGTTTGTAAGTCGGGGGGCGGCCGTAACATAAGGCTATTACTTTCACACCTCTCTATCTATAGATAGAGAGAGATCTGCTATGTGAGCAACCCGACTGTGCCTTATATGTACTCTACAAGCCGCACATAAGCTTTCTTCCCAACGAGCCCTTTTTTTATTTGGAAGACGGGTATTGCGTTCGGTTCAAAAGGTATGTTTTTCAGTATGTCTCCATATAGGGCCCCACTAGTCCGGCTAGCTAGTGAGTGGTTCGTTCGGGCAGGAAGCAGGCATGGCCCAACGGGCGGGCATCTCCCGCAACGCAAGCACCATTATTCGACACCACCCGAGAAGCAAAGGATTCGCCAGTCCAGGCTGAATATACATGTACAGATAGTGGTTTAATACCAAGGCCAATGATGGAAGCTCGGGACGGAGCCGTATGAGGCAGAAGTCTCACGTACGGTTCTCTGAGAAGAGAGTGGGTACCTACTGGAGCTTCGACAATGCACCACCGGTCAATTCCTCTTTGGGGTCAATCGTCCTTTATAGTTTACTTGGATCTGTTTTTATGCTATTAGCTATTTTGTTGATTCTTCTCCAAACAGAAACAACCGATTTACTAATCTCATTAACCACAAAATTTACTGAGCGGCGACAAGTCTTTCTATGGATTGCTTCTTTAGCCTCTTTTGCCATCAAAGTGCCTATGGTACTAGTTCATATTTGGTCACCCGAAGCTTATGTAGAGGCACCTAATCCTCGATTCGTCATCTTGACAGGAATTGCTTTAAAATTGGGAACCTATGAGTTTTTAAGATTTTCAATGCCCATGTTTCCCGAAGCGACACTTTGTTCCACTCCTTTCATTTATACTTTAAGCTCGATTGCTATAATATATACTTCCTTGGACACTTTAAGGCAAATCGATCTTAAGAAGATCATTGCTTACTCCTCAGTAGCTCATAAGAATCTATTTGCGGGAGCCGTTAGGTTACCTATTTTAAGTTATGGACACACAAGGCCAAAACATGTGTGCCCGGCACGTGACCCATCAACCTACTAGCAATGGGGAAGAAAGCATAGCATGTCACAATAAAATCTTGATTCGAGCTGTCAGCAAAACTTTGTTGTCTATTCCAAAAACAAAAGCCCCTTAGCGCCCCGGGACGGGAGTGGGGGATGGCCCTACGCGCAGGCAACAACAGCACTGGCTCTACGAAGTCAGAATCAAATCTTTCTGTTGGCTTTCCCAATTCATTAGTGAAAAATAATTCAAGGGCGTGAAGCGAGTACTTCTAGCTGCTTCGCCTGCTTCTTATTATGGCAACTATGCTTTCATGGCGAAAATGAATGAAAAGCGAGATGAGGGTGATATTTTCAAATCGATTGATAGATAACCTGATCAATCGATATATAGCTTGGTGAATTACATCCCCACACAATGACATTCTTTGTTTGTGCGCCCCTTACCGTTCTCGCTCAAACTTTCAACGACTGGGAATGCAGTCGTAGAAATGAAGCCTATCGCCATGCTGACCATCAAATACGATATTGGGCCCCTTCTCAAAGATTTGATGGAATGGCCCACCCCACCCAAAAGCGCTTATGTCATAGGGGAACTCATGGCTCGAAACAGTCCTTATTGTTTGTTTTGATATCCGGTAGGAATATTAAAAAAAAGTCCAGGTTGGTTGGTGAGCCTAGTGATAGGAGACTATCTAGCTTGGTTCGGAGAGCATTTGTTAGGTTAAATATTTATTTGTTGCTAAATGTTACTGCCAAAATGCTGAACTATTGACCCTACTTGTTCGGATAGGTGTTCACCCAAAAGTGTTTCAGGACCACATGAATACATCCATAAGTGTTTAATTGAAGAAATTATTGGAAAATAAAAAAACATGTACAAAAATGAGTAATAACCCCTAGTAGAGACTGTTATGATTCAATTTAATATTTTGTTCGTTCGGGTTTGATTGTATCGTAGCTCTATAATTCAGATTAAGTTTTTCATTGGATGAATTGCTGATATTGATAAAACAAAACACGGTAGGTACAGCTAGGCCGTGAACAGCCAACCATCATACTGTAAAAATTATATAGGTTCGATCTATAGTCATTATGGCCTCCTAAAACGATTTACTAAATTCATAGAGTTGTGCCAAAGGATCAAAACGGCCAGTTATTAATGGAATTCCTTATCGGCTCTCTATAAAATAATTGTTTGGCTAAGAGATTCCAAACTCATCGTAAGCTAAACCGATGATGACAAATAACCAACCTGCAATAAATAGGGAAGGTATAGTAATGCTATGAATGACCAGTATCGAATACTGGTAATAATATCAGCAAACGAACATTCTCCCGTGCTTTCAAACATACTGAGTTCCACATATTCTTGTACATCCACAGAGGATCGATTCAGTAAAAGATGATATCGGTAAATGACAATTCACTGAAATTGCATCTTTGTGAGATCGTCAATATTATGCCGAGGGCGTCTTGAGAGTGTACCGAATCAGTATAGCTATCCTTCTTCTGACACAACAAGGCAATATGAATTAGTATTAAAAGTAAGTATTAAATAATTTATTTTTTCCTTTACTTGTTGATGTAAAATCATCTTCCATTCAATAGAAAATTCTTTCAATTCAACGAAAGAGATTCTTATATTCTGTAGATGCGAGATATAGAAATTTTCCTTTTGTAGTTGTGGAAACAGTTTTGTTGTTGGAATCCTGTTTTTTTTTAAGAAGAGGTTAATGGTCAAGTAACAAATAAGGTTCTTTCTTGATCTAGCTACAAGGATGGGGTAGTATGGAAAGAATAAAATGTGAAACATAATAGAAATTACTACTAGTTGGACCAAAAAAAAGATTTTTTCAAGCGAATGTGTGATAAATTTCTCTTCTTCTCAATCATTCAATATATTATGTGAATTAATATATTATTGAATCTAATGAGTTAAACTTAAATTAAAATAAAAAGAAAAAGTTTTCTAGTTTGATAAGGTAACTGTTCGCTTTAAAATAAAAAATGGATTTGATACAATTCAACAGAATCTAAGAAATGATCAAAATAGAAATGATTTTAGAATTTGATTCTATATAAATTCAAGTTTCATTTTTGAATGAAGTTAGATGATACAACTCTTATTAATTTGATAGTTTACCCAAGAGTTACTCAATGAATCGGTTGATTGGAATTGCGGGATGGATAGATGTTACAGATGATGAATCAATTTCTTTTATATGTCTGTCACTTTATCTTTGTTAGTGCTGTCTGCCTATAATGATAGATAAATCAAAAACTTTTCATTCAACTTNACGTTCTCCTGTGCTTCCAGACATGCTGAGCTCCACATATTCTTGTACAGTCAAAGAAGATCGATTCCGTAAAAGATGAGATCAGTAAATGACAATTCACTGAAATTTTATCTTTGTGAGATCGTCAATATTGTACCGAGGGCGTCTTTAGAGTATACCGAATCAGTATAGCTATCCTTCTTCTGACACAGCAACGCAATTTGAAATAGTATCAAAAGTAAGTACTAAATAATTTCTTTTTTCCTTTACTTGTTGATGTAAAATCATCTTCCATTTAATAGAAAATTCTTTCAATTCAACGAAAGAGATTCTCATATTCACACAATTTAAGTAGATGCGAGATATAGAAATTTGCTTTTCGTAGTTGTGGAAGCAGTTTTGTTGTTGGAATCCTTTTTTTAAAGAAGAAGTTAATGGTCGAGTAAGAAATAAGAGTAGTAGATCATATTCGATGAAAGAAAAAATAGAATAATTGGAATCCATAGTTGTGATGCATTGTTGTGGATCTCGATCCAAAGGTTCTTTCTTGATCTAGCTACAAGGATGGGGCAGTAGGGAAAGATAAAATGTGGAACCTAATAGAAATTACTAGTTTTAGAATCTAGTTGGACAAAAAAAAGATTTTTTTCAAGCAATTGTGTGATAACTTTTTCTTCTTCTCCATCATTCAAGATATTATGTGAATTAATATATTACTGAATCTAATGAGTTAAACTTAAATTAAAGTAAAAAGAAAAAGTTTTATAAGGTAACTGTTCGCTTTAAAATCGAAAATGGAGTCGATACAATTCAACAGAATCTAAGAAATGATCAAATTCAAAAATCATTTCTATTTTGATTCTATAAAAATTCAAGTTTCATTTTTGAATGAAGTTATACGATACAGCTCTTATTAGTTTAATAGTTTACTCAAGAGTTACTCAATGAATCGGTTGATTGGAATTGCGGAATGGATAGATGTTACAGATGATGAATCAATTTCTTTTATATGTCTGTCACTTTATCTTTGTTAGTGCTGTCTGCCTATAATGATAGATAAATCAAAAACTTTTCATTCTACTTCTTCTTTCATTTGAAATTGAGATTTTTGCCTATCCT
The DNA here is from genome assembly GCA_000715115.1 of Nicotiana otophora. Taxonomy (NCBI): domain Eukaryota; kingdom Viridiplantae; phylum Streptophyta; class Magnoliopsida; order Solanales; family Solanaceae; genus Nicotiana; species Nicotiana otophora. Next base: position 7,382 of record AWOL01S0150767.1, read on the forward strand.
CCTATTTTGAAAAAATGAAAACTTAGGTAAGTGATTTCTAAACATATGTATAAAAAGAACTTCTTTCATTTAATATAGCCCTTCCATGCTTACTATAACTAGTTATTTCGCTTTTCTATTAGCGGCTTTAACTAGAACCTCAGCTCTATTTATTGGTCTGAGCAAGATACGACTTATTTAAACTGAATATTTAAAATGAAAAATTCATAATAAGAAATCTTTATGTGGGATTACATGTATTTTATATTTACTTACGTTACCAATTGTCAATTCTTGGTCATTGTCATTGAGATTCATGTCAATTCGGATTATTATTTAGGTATAGATATTACCTCTTTTTTTCTCCTTTCAAACAAAGAAAAATGATTGAAATTTTTCTATTTGGAATCATGTTAGGTCTCATTCCTATTACTTTGTCTGGATTATTCCTAACTGCATATTTACAATACAGGCGTGGTGATCAATTGGACCTTTGATTAATTAACATCTCTTTTTTTGATTGACCTCCTTCTTTCTTTAATTCACAGGCACAGGAGGTCAAATTCCGATTGTTGTGAATGTTCCTGAATGAATATATTTCATTCTAATTCGATCTAAGAAGAAAAACATCACGCTCTGTAGGATTTGAACCTATGACATCGGGTTTTGGAGGCCCACGTTCTACCCAATTGAACTAAGAGCGCTTTCTTATTATAGTAGATACGACTGTAAAGAAAAAGGATTCTTTTTGTACCCCCAATACATCTTTCATGTATATAGTCTCATAAAATAAAAATCTGTATGTCCAATTTGAATCGGTCTCAATGGATCCCTCGTTACATCCCAAAGGAGAAGAATAAGTAGGGATGACAGTATTTGAACCCGTGACAGGTTTTACCCAAAATAAAGGCTCTACCAAACTGTGCTACATCAATTTCAATGGGTCAAAAACAGTGTTATTGTAGAGAACGCCTGCCCACCACTCTCCCTGTAGCTTGAGCCTCCTTTTCAGTCGCCCTCTACATCATTATTTTTTCCATAGATATCTAATTTATCTTGTCATTTATTATTCATTCGTCTTTATTGATTTATATACACATCATCATCCTACCACTCCTACTAACACTTACTTACAACTAAGCAAAAAGGGGGTTCTAAATAAGATGCCCTTTGAATACGCGAGGCTTTCCCGATAGAAAGATTTGCATGAAACAGAGATCCCAATTTCGTATATCCGGTTAAGTAAGCCCTGCCCGCCAGCTTCCACCCAGACAAAAAAGGTGACCACCTAGCGCGAAAGGTTGCTTTACTAAGTAAGATAAGGCAAGAAGCAAGGGCGTAGCAGCTGAGCGAAGTTGCGACTTAGCGCATCCGTTTTCTTGTTCGTTAGCGCTGTGTTTTGATTTTTCAAAAAAGGGGCGGAGCTTGAAGAAGCGAAGCGAGCCTAGAGTAGCAGCCTATTATATTTTTCAGGCCCTTTGATATGTTATTAGTCAAGCGCTAGCGCCCACTTAGATTAAGTATTTTCTGTTATCAATGTAACCGAAAGAAAGAAACAAAACCAGTGCATTTCATATAGATCGAGACTTTCCTCTTGATTCTTTACTGATTCCACACTGGGAAGAATTGTAGGATATCATTTGATAATACTACTTCCTATTTCTTTCTCAATGATATCCGACGATCAAGACAATTCCCGTGAAACTCTTTCATTTCATAGAAGTGAGATCTTATTCTTAAGAAGCAAATAGCATTTCCTATTGATTTGTCCCCTGGACTGTACGTATTTTGATTCTTAATTATCCATCACTACGCTGTTCCCAAGGACTAGAAAAAATCGAAATAGCAAAATTCTTGGGTCATCTAAATGGGTTCAGAAACCACACGTTTCACTGGATCATTGTAGTGTACTTCTACATATCCACTCAGAGGAAGGTCTTTTCGTAATGGATGACCCTCGAAACCATAATCTGTTATTATACGACGTAGATCCAGATTATTGATGGAAGAAAGACCAAACATATCCCAAACTTCTCGCTCCCACCGGCCGACTCATGGAAATAGACTAACTACCGGAGATATTCGTGTTACTTCGTCTGCACTGGTTTGTACACGAATGCATGAGTTATACCGAATACTAAGTAAATTATAAACTACTTCAAATCATTGTTTTTGAGAGGGATAATAAACTCCGCAAATATCGATCAAAACTTGAACCCTTGTATAGGTATGCAATTTCAGAAAGCATAACCATTGAAATAGGTAGTCCGTATTGGTATCAGATCTATTCCCATGCTCCGATCTTCCCATTTTTTTGACCCATTTCTTGCGTAAATTCTCCCAACTATATTGGAAAATGAATTGGTTATCCATAAAGAGAAAGTTTTCTTCTAGTTTTGCTTCTTGCTCTTCCAATTCAAAAACACTTTTCGGAAATCGCCGGTTGGGTTGGTCCGACCAAGAAAGGCATGGGACTTTTGGGCTTTGCTTGGGCCAAGTGTTGTATGGCTACCCAATGATTTACAAGCACCCTCACTGCACACTTTCTATATATCTATCTCCGTCCAATCAAAGACGTCCATGCCATAGAGAATCAGGCTCGGCAAAAACAGACTAAGGACCATGCTCCCCGATTTCTTCCTGTGGTTACTATTAGAACACAAGCCAATGAACTCAAAACCACAACACAAGCACCCTTTATTTATTAGTTTTGGAGTTTTTGCCCTTTGCCTCCGGCTTTGAAGAAGGTAAATAGTCAAAAAAGTTCCCCGTAGAACCCAAGCGTTGAGGCTTTCTTCGAAACAAAGAGAGAGGTCCAGCTGATGCTTTTTTCTGTGTTAGCCAGGTGAAAGGCTTGCTTGACTATAAATATATTAGTGTATTAAGTAAGGAACTACTAAAACCTTTATTTCCGTTTTTGGGCTATAAGACTCCTTGCTCCCAGAGATCTAGGTGTATAAGTGTTTTTAACTACAAAAACGATTCCTCCCCCAGCAAAAGGTGGTCCGCCAACTGAACTTGCCTTGTTATGATAGGGGTACCGCCTTTTCATTCCCACCAAGGGGTCGTAGTTTTACTTAGATAGGGCTTGACTGCCTTAAATTTTGTTATATTAGTAAAGGGCCTTTAGGCTTGACTTTACTAATATAATATCATGTAAAGGGGCATGTATCCTTTTTTTGTAAAGAAAGAGGGCTACTTAACAAGCCGCTACTAAAATCAAAAAGGTTCACGTGAGTTCAGTCTATAGTGACAAAGGGAACGTTTCCGCTAGAGGGGTTTGTCTCTATTGAAAAGGTATTCACTACTGCTTACAGAGCCTTCATTCACTCGTCTTGCTACTTCGGAACTGTTCAGCGGACACCTGGAGTCGAACATCTCTCTACTATGTTGAGTAGGTAAATTGATTATTGTAGGTTACTGTCTCTAGTGGTTTAGAAAGAGTTTTGTTGCTACCAACTTCTTTCTTTGTAGTCTAGTAGATGTACATGCTCTAGTTGAACTAAATTAGGTTTATGTTCAGCAAAAAAAAGAGGTGAGGTTCTACTTTCTTACATGAGAATATTTACAAGGGGGAAGCCTCGAAAGTCATACGAGTGCACCTCTCGTAGATGAATACCGACTCTGTCCGCTCCTACTGCGCGGCAGACTCAGCTGGTCGGTGCCGGGTCGGCCCCTAGGGCACTATTCACCTTAGGATTGGTTCGGCTATCAACCTACTTTGTGGGGTAGGGGACCAGATTGGTGAGTGCTGTGGTTGTTGTCTGCAGGGTATATGACACCTCACAAGTTGACTAGTGTTGAGCCAGGAGATTTTCCTTTGGATCGTCACAACACTCGTTGAACGGTTCAAGTAGAAGTGAATAGGTATGAAGTACAAAGCCCCATATCAATCCTTCACCATAGAAGACAATATGAGCAAAAGACATGAATCCCTAAATCCCGTAGAAAAGAACTCACATAGGAGGGAGTGAGGGGGGGTACTCAAAAAGGGGAGCCGCGGGTTCTTTCTTTCTTTTTAGGAAAGGTCTTGGTTTGGTATGGCATTAGAGAAAACTTGTTATGGTTATGCGGCTCTACAGAAAAGGCGGGTGGGGCTTCAGGAGGCTTTTGTATGAATAGTTTCAATCAAAATTCCATCGATTGTAGCTAGTGATTGCCCGGGTCGGTGTGTGATCACCAAAGGTGAAGTAACCCTTCAGATGCTCTCTCTGCCCATTCCGAATGCCCCCGGCCAGTTCTGCCGGGTAAGGCCAGGAGCTGGTTTTGGGAATCACGGGGTCTTACTTATTTTGGGGGGACTTGATTCTGAAATGGAATGATTGATAGAATCGATATTTCATAGAAGAATGACCGAGACCATAAAATCCTTTCATACCCGCACATGTGGCTGAATATATAAAGAAGTTCACACACCCTGGAAACATCCATCCTATATCCTTGGATTGCCAGCTTGATTTCTTGTCTTATTTACCGTTTTCTTAGCGGGTGGTTTATGTCTGGTCCTTTCGGATCGCCTGACCTAGGTTGATGGCGCTTCGTAACGGTTTGTCTGGAGTCCAACGGCTCTCTAAGGCTTCGATGTACTAGTACCTGCCACCAAAACATCGTGAAGGATTCAGTGAACCTCTTGAAACTTAGTAACACAAAATAATTCACTGAATGATTATCGGCACTAATAGAGGCGTCTGAAATCAACAACATGTAACTGTTTGGTCATTGAGTGTTCCGCTGCTTGAGGAAGTATGTGAGAGGATCGACGCTGAGCAGAAGTGGGGTTAAAGAAGCCAACAACGCATCCCCCTTTACTTAGTAGGGCTTGAAAGGCTGGACAGTTTGTTTTCCTTTCCTGTCCAGTATTTTCAATCCAAGCCGAAATAGGAAAAGCCGCAAGCACCACTAGGCCCGGTCGTCGGTTGAATGTTAGTAGGGTCCGATATTCATTCCTTACTCAAATAGGAACGTGGCAATCTCAATCTAGCGGCGTGGTCCAGAACAAGCCTTTGATAATCCATGGGGTTTTTGTTTTGGTTACAAGAAGTGCTTCTTTGCTCTCTTGTAGCGCCTCGACTCAACTTTCTGCTGTAGGATTGAGTGAGGTGACGATAGCTGAAGCCAAGGTTCCTTGCTACGCTCCATAGATGTTCGTACGATTCTTGTGGATTTTGGGTGTGTTTGAATTCAGCCTCTCGTTAGGTCTTCACTGAAGGATTGTCCACCTTCTCAAGCCTCTCTACCATACCCTTAGAAAGTGACAACGGATGACTTCCATTACTAAATGGAAGAACTTTTCAAACTAGTTGATAGTTGTTCCCTGGTTGCACCCCACAATGGGTTCTAATTTACTAAATCACATGTTTCTGTTTTCGGAACATCACATGTAGAGTTTTTTGGGGGAGAATCACTCGGCGCGGGGCCTCCCGTGTGAGGTCAGGTGATGGTCAACAACTCAGGCAGNCTAAATCATATATTTCTATTTTCGGAACATCACATGTAGTGTTTTTGGGGAAGAATCACTCGGCGCGGGGCCTCCCGTGAGAGGTCAGGTGATGGTCAATAACTCAGGTAGGAAATGCTGAAAAGCGGCTAACGATGCAAGAGCTCTTTTCCCCTTATACGCTCTAAAAAAAGGGTATGTCGGGTTTTTGGACCCTATGTTGAGTAAGGGTTCCAAACCTTCCAAAAGTGATAGGTATGTGTTGTTTCTTGGCACTCTCTTTCTATATTATGCCAACCTAAAAAGAGCGATGGAAAGTGGATTTCAGGTTCGATAGTCTCGAGAAGGTATTAGCCACCGGTGACCATACTTTCGTAAAAGCACCATTGGGCGGTGGTTCCTCTCCTTCCTCTTGAACCTCGAACAAAAAATCGATCTCGCCATCAGCTCGACTAAGAGTTCCGAATCGAAAAAGTAAACTGAACTTGACTTAAGACGAAGGAAGCGAGTGCCGAAAAAAAACCGCTTTCTTAAGGCTTCAAACTACTAGTCATTAAGACTACTATGAATGAAAAGTAAGGAAGTCCTTTTCTTGACTTGGCCTGCGTGCATTATACCTAACCTTTTAACTTGATTTCAATCTCAACAAAGAAATGAAAGCATAACTCTTTGCTCGCTTGCAGCGCCTCTTAGTCTTTTATTTTAGCCTGCCTTGTGAAGATCTCTCGGGTGTCTACGGCAGATCCGATCAGTCTCGTGATGAAGAGAAGTCTTTTCCGATGTTGAAAGGTATCGTCACGACAACTCAATTTGTCCGGTAAACTACTCGGGGCTCCCCATGGTTTAGTAAAAGGGAGGGGATATTTTTTATTCATCCGGGGGTTCATTCATTATGAACTAAAAAGTGGTTGGCTGATTAGTGAGGTCTTAAAAACGTCATAGAATTCATGATCGGCCATTCCATTTTTGCTTTNAGAAAGTGGATTTCAGGTTCGATATTCTCGAGAAGGTATTAGCCACCGATGGCCATACTTTCATAAAAGCACCATTGGGCGGTGGTTCCTCTCCTTCCTATTGAACCTCGAATAAAAAAATCGATATCGCCATCAGCTTAACAAAGAGTTCCGAATCGAAAAAGTAAACTGAACTGGACTTAAGACAAAAGAAGCGAGTGCCGAAAACAAACCGCATTCTTAAGGCTTCAAACTACTAGTCATTAAGACTACTATGAATAACAATTAAGGAAGTCCATTTCTTGACATGGCCTGCATGCATTATACCTAACGTTTTAACTCGATTTCAATCTCAACAAAGAAATGAAAGAACAACTCTTTGCTCCCTTGCAATGCCTCTTAGTATTTTATTTTAGCCTGCCTTGTGAAGATCTCTCGGGTGTCTACGGCAGATCCGATCAGTCTCGTGATGAAGAGAAGTCTTTTCCGATGTTGAAAGGTATCGTCACGACAACTCAATTTGTCCGGTAAACTACTCGGGGCTCCCCATGGTTTAGTAAAAGGGAGGGGATATTTTTTATTCATCCGGGGGTTCATTCATTATGAACTAAAAAGTGGTTGGCTGATTAGTGAGGTCTTAAAAACGTCATAGAATTCATGATCGGCCATTCCATTTTTGCTTTCAGCAAGTAGGCGACGCGAATCTATGCTTTCTATCTTTCAATCGGATACCAATTGCTTGGATGCGTTTGAAAGCCTCGAGATGACTTGCAGAATAAATTCTTTCTAGGTTTGTCTTGTGTCTCCGAAACAAACGGTCCATTTATTGATGGGCGAACGACGGGGATTGAACCCGCGCGTGGTNTATTCAATATGAACTAAAAAGTGGTTGGCTGATTAGTGAGGTCTTAAAAATGTCAAAGAATTCATGATCGGCCATTCTATTTTTGCTTTCAGCAAGTAGGCGACACGAATCTATGCTTTCTATCTTTCAATCGGATACCAATTGCTTGGATGCGTTTGAAAGCCTCGAGATGACTTGCATAATAAATTCTTGCTAGGTTTGTCTTGTGTCTTTGAAACAAACGGTCCATTTATTGAAGGGCGAACGACGGGGATTGAACTCGCGCGTGGTGGATTCACAATCCACTGCCTTGATCCACTTGGCTACATCCGCCCCTACCCCCGCACAGGTTAAAGTCTCTATCTACGATCAGATCCTTTCTGAACTCTACTATAACCGCTTATTAAAGAGAAGTTTTTTCTTATACTATAGTGGCAAGTCTATTGTTGTGTTACGGAATTAGGGGAAACAAAGCTTCAACAACTAGAAGCTTCCTGGCAAATCTTCAAACAAAGAGGTTGGGCTATTCACTTCATTTATTTGACTTCACTTCACTTAAGATTAAAGATAGGGGCCGGGCGGGCAGTGAAGGCTCATTTAGTTGATAGTGAGCGAGCTGCAAGCACCTACTACTATCAAAATGAGATGCAGCAAGCGAAACTTGAACTTGAAGAAGCGATCCTCTATCAGAGAAAGCCATTGTGCGCTAGCCCCTTGTCTTTTATAAGGTGGAAAACCTGCGCACCCCTAAACTACAACCTTTATTTGAAGCCCCTACAACATGGGATATTTGAAGAATCCCCTTTCTACAAACCTTTCTATAATATAAGTGAAGCTCTTCAAGCTTTCTTCGCATGCTTGAGCGCATCCCCTTTCTATTAGTAAGGTTGTAAAATTTCCTTTAGTTCCTTTATGACTATAATATAAATAATAAGGTTAGGGGGCGCTATCGAGCAAGAAAACGAATGCGCTAAGACGCAACTTCACGTAGCTGCTATGCCCTTGCTTCTTGCGTTATATTTTACTAAGAAACTAATCTAAATAGAATCTTTTCTTTCTCAAAGTGAACTTTCTCCCTTCTTGCTTGAGTGGAATAAGGGCGCTAACACGACCTTTCTTCAGCTGGCTTCTCCCTATCTATTCATCCTTTTTCTCAAATGGATATTTAGGGTTCTCTCTTGTTCATAGATCTTGAAACAAGATCAATATCAATTTCTCAATAGATCTATTTATCAATAGAAAAATATAGATCTCTACATGGATCTATCACTAAATCTAAATATGGAAGAACTAACACAACAAGGGCGTAACCAATGGAAGGTTCTTACCCTGTCCCCGACATTGTTCTCTGACGATGTCCCCTGGGTGAAAGGAGCCACCTTTCTCTTTCTTTCTTCAATCGTTCCGATCAGGACAAGTGGTTTGTTTCGTCCTCCTATCTACCCAATTCTCTGTCTTCGTTCGTGATCATGTTTGGCGAAAGGTAGTTGTAGAGGAGTGGTTGTGAAACGGAGATTCCCCCCTTTCTATTGAAGTAGGGAGGGCCTCCTTCCCCATAATTCCAGCCTATTATTGATAGGTATTTTATCGATGCTGAAGATAGGTTGCTTACCGAGCCGCCCACTTGAGAATCTAGTCACTAGGAAAGAAGCGAGGAGGAAGCGAAGCTATCTACAAAGCTTTGCTTCTTCCCCTGTAGTCGTAATACTTGGCTTGTCGCTACTTTGATTCAAAAGGTAACCGATGGTTCCCCGACTTTCTCCGCTTTCTGCAATCGTAACCACTTGTCATTCCGATTACTTCATCCATAAACCGTTTTTTTATTTCAAAATAGCGATACGCTCTAAAACAACAAATAAGAAGCTTCCATTCTAGAAGCTACCGCTTCCCACCTCCTTTGGGGTGATAAGTTCCCTTCCCTTTTCTAAAATGCCTGAGTGGCCTGCTCAGCAAACGTACAAAGTGGACCGTAGTTTGGCTGACCCTCTTCTTCCCATTCAGGTTGGGTTTACCCAGAAGTATAGTAAGAAGGAATGGAAGCACTGGAGAGTCGTCTTTAGTTCACACTTGGGCAAAGATGACTGACTTTGGAAGCGGAACACGAACCTATTTCTACTATTCCAGGTTCTTATTGAGCGTAGCGAAATCAAGGTTGATGATAAACTCAGCGAAGTTTCCATGGTGTTCTACCTTTGCATAGTCTCGGACCACAGTGGAAGGTTCCGCACCTGAGCCTTGCTATACTCAGGTGAACTGTAAGGTGTAATGAAGAAAATATAAGAGATGAAGTCCGTCCCTTAGCCTAGTCTATATCCACAGCTGACGCAACTCTGTACCGATGCCTCACTATTACTTTCATTTTTCTTTTATTTTTTAAATTAATTAACGGCTAAGCGATTTCATAACCTGAGCTATCCTTAACCAGCTCACTCACTTCATAACCTTAGCCTCCCTTTCTTTATAGTTTTCTAGTTCGACAAAGTGATTTTGTAATCTCAATGTACTTTTTTTATTACTGTAGCATAGGCCTTAGGCACTTCAAACGGGCGCTTTGCCCCTCTTGTTTTGAATTAGAAAGAGCGGGGTCTTACTTATTCAGGGGGGATGAATGATAAATAAAGGGACACAGAGGCTTTATGATCAGAGAAAAAGAAAGGGCATGGTTGGTGTGTCACTGGGTCGGTGGGGGAACCCGTAGGAAGGGGGACGACACACCGGATTCACATCAGAAATCGCCAACATGAAGACAAACGAAATCTTGAATTGCGTATAGAAACAAAACAAACCACTTATATTCTCGGAGCTGAGGTATATGAATAGTGGCTTTTTGGTTCCTTTCGTCCAGTGGTTAGGACATCGTCTTTTCATGTCAAAGACACGGGTTCAATTCTCGTAAGGGATAGGTACTCATTCCAGCCCGCTTTCAGTTAGTGTTCATTACTGAGTGATCGCTCGCTATTTGGCTGGAAAAGATGGTCTGTAAGTTTCCTCTCTCCCAGCAAGCAAGACGAGATGACCACTTCTCTCAGTAATGGACTTCCTTTACTTCGTAACCTTAGCCTTAGATGCCCTTCCATAGATTCTCGAACCTCCAACAGACAAAATCTTCATGTATGCGTTCTTTCTCTCCTCCCATCAGTTATACATCCCTTTCTTTCTTTTGGCCGTTTTTGTTAGGCATTGAACCCTACCCCACAGAGCGGTGCTGAGTGGTGTCCTCCCCCCTTAATACCTAAACAGAGTTCCATCTATAAATCCTAAAGCTTAAACCATGGCATGGCGCAGTAAGTTGGCCTAGTCTCTCGCCCAGCCTTCGCCTTCTTCAGTGGCCAAGTTGAACCATTCATCGCCGGCCTACCATCTTATTTGTTCAAGGTTGAGCTTCTTCAATTGAAGCTAATGCTATGCTGCCCTTACCTTGTTCAAGAGAAAGCGAGGACTTTCTTTTAGCGACCGGCCCAAACAAAAGAGATTAGCCTCTTGATCGATCGATTGATTGGATAGAAGTACGAAGGGGTTGATTGAAGTATGAGATCAGCCCAAGACTAAGTCCGAGCAACTAGCTGCTGCAGGATTGGACGTCTATCTAACTCACTATGCTCCCCTACTCCTATAAAGGCCGGAGGAAGGAATGATCTGCTCATCTTTCTTACGGCTCATTGCCGGAGCGCTCGTTCACTCCTTCAGCTTCTTCCATTAAAAAAAAAGTAGCCTTTCATTGGTAAATAGCGTCTTGAAGTGAAGCGAAGGCATTATTGAAGGAAATAAATGGTGGGTCGGTCAATTGAATTAGGTAGGAGATGCATGACCTGTCTTAACCGCAAGTGCATTCGCTATTCGATTCCATCCTAAATCCCACCAAATTTGGATTCCTAAGTGTGTATCTCTTCTTTACCTTTAAGTGACAAGGGGGTGACAAAGGGTATAGTGTTTTCTCTATGTCGCCGTCTCATCAATGAGCGTAGATTAATAGCCAAGCCTACCCTTTTGTGCTTCTCAATCTATATCTGATTCTTCAGGTATAGTTTTCTTTTATCACAGATTGACATGTGATCCGTCCTTTCTCCCCCTTTCGTCATAAGGTGTGGTCTGACTCTGAGAAAAACAATTCCTATTTTTAGGTCCCTACTAAGCAGAATTCGTAAACTATGCAAAGGCTCTTTGAATACTTTTGAAAAAGTTTTTAGCAAAAAAAGCAAAAACAATTCTCAACGCCCTTACGAGGTAGTGATGAGTTAAACTACTCGTGTTGGCATGGAAGTCAGCCCGGTAAACTGATTCCATTCTGCTACTAGGGTTCCAAACCTTCCCCTGAGCTCTAGAATCTATAAATAACTTTTCAACTAAAGAAATGCTAAAGCTATTTAGAGTTTGTATTTCTATCTAAGTCGGAAGGAGAGTTTTTGACAAAGAGCAACTCGAAAGTACTTTACTTCAGTCCCTGTACTGAAAGACGTGACTTCAGGACTGGATTTCGTAAGGAAAGACTTGTTTACTTCATGCAAATTGCTTATTTAACAACTAGTAGAAAGAAATAAATTAAAAATAAAATAAGGCAGCATTGACATTGAATGAGAATGCTTGAATAGGAATCATCTTAGCAACTGACTATAGACATGAGTCTAAGCCGCCGGGAGAGAAGAGACCATTTTCATGAGAGAGGGACGAGCAAAATAGATAGGCCTTCTGAGCGGTCATTTAGGGCCCTCGTTAGCGACCCATCATTCTTCCC
>AWOL01S0150772.1:11167-39325 GCA_000715115.1 Nicotiana otophora
ACCCACGGCTTCGCATTCGAGAAGCACCTGAGAAATGTCGCATTCGCGAAGGATAAGCCCTCCACTGCTTCACGTTCGTGACTAATTCCCCGCATTCGCGAAGAAATCTTCCCCAGCCCTAGATTCTCCTTCGCGCTCGCGAAGCATAAATCATCAGACACCAGCAACATTTGAAACCAACAATTTTCTAAGTTCAAAATGGTTCGTAGCCTATCCGAAACTCACCCGAGCCCTTTGGTATCCAAACCAAACATGCACACAAGTGTAATACCATCATACAAACTTGCTCCATGATCAAAACACCAAAATAACACCTAGAACTATGAATCAGACATCAAAATGCATGAAATTTCAAAGAAAACTCAAGAACTTCTAACCTCATAACCAAGCGTCTGAATTCTATCAAACCAACTCTGATTTGCACCAAACTTTGCAGACAAGCTTCAAATAGAAAAATGAACCTATACCAAGTCCTAGAACTAAAATCCAAACCCGGTAGCAATAAAGTCAACCTATGATCAAACCTCGGAATTTTCCAAACCTTCAAATTACTAGCTTTCGGCAAAACAAGTCAAATCAAGTTAGGGACTTCTGAATTCAATTCTGGGCATACGCCATTGTCCAAAATCAAAATACCGACCCACCAGGATTATCAAAATACCGATCCAGGGTCATTTACATAAAATGTTGACCGTAGTCAACTCAAGTTATTTTTAAAGATGAAAATCATGTTTTCTTTAGATTTTCACATAAAATATTTCTGAAATAAGACACGGATTATGCACACAAATCAAAATACATTAAATAGATCTAATAGAGGTCTCAAAATACGGAAATAAAGGCTAGTTCTCAAAATGACCTATCGGATCGTCACAACTATATCCTTGAAATTACTAATCTTGCCTTGTTCCTTATAATTGTTCCTTCTTCATCACGTTTGTTTCTAAAGACCCATTTAGTGCCAATCATTGTTCTGTCCTTGGGTTATGCAAATAGATTCCAAACATGACTTCTCTCGAATTGGTTGAGTTTATCTTGCATTGCATTCCCCCAATCTTCATCTTGCAAAGCCTCACAAACATTATTAGGTTCAATAAGAGACAATAAAGCATCAAAAGCACAAAGATTCTTTAAAGAAGATCTGGTTTTGATTCCAGAGGTTGGATGAGTGATTATGTTCCCAACAGGATTAGAACTTTGATAATTGTAAGATTTCATCACTAATTGGGTTTTTCTAGATGTTACTTCATTGTTTTGTTGCTAAGGAATAGGTTCATGAACAGTTCCCCAAGAGGTTTGAGGATCAGTTCTTCTCTTGTCAGTTTCCCCTGTCAGGTTGCCCTGGGTGAAAGGACATATTCCATCACCTATTCCATCCTGTGATAAAGCTTCAGGTTGGATAGTGGTTTCATAATTTGAGTTCCTTATCAGCCCAATCTATTCACCATCTTATTCCTACTTCTCAGACATAATGTTAGTTTCATCAAAAACAACATGTACATTTTTTTCAACACACATAGTTCTTTTGTTTTATACTCCCTACATTTCAATTTATGTGAACCTATTTTTTTTTAGTCCATACCAAAAAGAATGATCAATTTTCCTATTTGGAAGCAATCTATCTTTATGCAATGATTTATAGCCACACAAATTATATGTGCCTTATTTTACACCACAAGTTCAAAAGTCTTCTCTCTTTTCTTAAACTCCGTGTCCAGTCAAATGGGTTCACATATACTGAAATAGAGGAAGTATCTTATATGCTTTACTTTGTGAAGAATATCCCAAGAATACTCCCTCATCACTTCTGGGATCAAACTTTCCTAGGGAGTCTTTTCTATTATTGTGCACAAATCACTTACATCCAAATGCCCTAAGGTGGGATATATTTGGTTTTCTCCCTTTAAGTAACTCATAGGGAGTTTTCTCAATAAGAAGTCTAGTCATGCACCTATTTATGACGTAGCATGCAGAGTTCACAACTTTTGCCCAAAAGCTATGAGGCAATTTACTAGCAAGTAACATGGTCCTAACCATTTCCTCCGAAGTTATATTATTTCTTTCAACTACTACATTTTATTGTGGAGTTCTAGGAGCAGACAAATTATGATCTATGTCACACTCATCACAAAATTCAGAAAACTTGCATTCTCAAACTAGTACCATGATCAGACCTAATTGATGCAAGCAGATTACCTAGTTATTTTTGAGTTTTTCTAAGAAATTAAGTGAACATGTCAAATGTTTCATCTTTAGATGTTAAAATAGTATCCAAGTAAATCTAGAGTAATCATCAGTAAGCACTATAACATATCTCTTACCACCTTTGCTCATTGTCCCCATTTGTTCATACAAATCCATATGGACCAGTTCCATCGACCTGGTAGTTCTAACCATTTTCTTACATTTGAAAGAAGATCTTACCCACTTCCCCCTTGCACAAGGCTCACAAACTTTATCTTCCTTGAACTTAATGTTAGGTAGCCCTATCACCAAGTCCTTGGAGACTAGTTTGTTGAGTTGACATAGACTAGTATGTCCAAGTCTCTTATGCCAAATGAGTGGATCATTGTCCATGACACTTAAGCAAGTGAGTTCATTATCTGAAAGTGTGGACGTATCTGCCACATATATATTATTCACTTTTTTTCCCTGCAAAAGTTTTTGTCAGTGGCAAGATTAATAGCAAAACATTTTGTGGAGGTGAAAGCTACTATGTTTTCCCTATTACACAGTTGTAAGATACTTATTAGGTTGTATTTCAGTCCATCTATCAAGTAGAGATTCTCAATTGAATGAGAATCATAATTGCGTACCTTTCCAACTCCAATGATCTCACATTTATTCGCATTTCCAAAAGAGACATTACCTCCTCTAAAAGCCGCAAGTGAAAGGAACTGGTTCTTGTTCCCTGTCATGTGCTTTGAGCAACCACTATCGTTGTACCATATTTGGCTGCTCTCCATCACTTAGACCTACAAAATAAAATCAGAGGGTTAGTCTTAGGAACCCAAACTAGTTTAGGTCCCTTTCTATAGGCAAAAAGATAAATCAGATTCTTCTTAGCCCAACTTGGCAGCCTATTCTTCCTAAGAATAAATTTTTTGTTCCTTACACTTGCTTTTTCTTTTGTTACACATTCACTCTTATAGTGACTAGTGTTACCACAGTAAGTGCAAATCTTATTCTCAGGAAGTGTGAGGTACTTGCCTTTGGGATCCCATTTAGGTGCAGAGTTCCCAAAGTCAAGTCCCCGTCTGTTGCTACTATGGTGTTCTTGTAGCCATGAAAGAGCATCAGAGGACTTGTTCCATTTACATGTTCTATCAAGCTCATGTTTAACCTTTTTCAAGTCCTCTTTAAAAGCTCTTACCAGTTCATCCTTTTTGTATAGCTCATCTCTTACCTTTCTTAAATCTTCTTCTAGTGCGAGTTGTGTGAAACTGATATTTCTTTACATGTTCCTAACTTCAATTTCATATTTTTATATCGAAGTTCTAAGACAGTTGTATCAAGTGCATGAACCTGATTCTTCAAAATAGTATTTTGTTTTTCAGTTTCACAAGCCCTAAGTTTTAGGTTCTTGCACTTTGCTTTCAAAATGGAACACTCATTTGATAAATGTTCCTTTTCATTACTTACATCATCAGACTCATCAATTAACTCCAACAATAATAACGATAATCTTTCTTTAGAAAGAAATTCGATCTTATCTTTTAATTGAAGGACACTTACCTCAGGCTCTTCATCAAGTATTCCTTCAAATTCTCCAATAGCTATTAGAATTCATTCATCGTCATCCTAATCCCTGTGAGAGCCATCATCTAAGCTATTTTCACAAGCAGGGACCATTGCTTTGGTTGATCCTTTGTTGTTGCTTTTCTTGGGATGAACATGTTCCTTCTTTCTGTTCCTTCGTTCAGCTTTTTTCTTTTTCCACTCGACTTCCCATAGTGGACTGTTCTTGATCATGTGGTTAGTCTTTCCACATTTGTAGTACCCATCATTCGCCTTCTTTTCTAGAGCTTTGGCCTTACTATAGCTTCCTCTTCTTGAAGAACCTTTTATTCTCATTAGGTAATTCTTAAATTCTTTGGTGATCATTTCCATTTCATCATCTTCTAGATCAAAACCTTCAGTGATTCTGAATGTCATACTCCTTTCCTTCGTAGGTACATTCATCTTCATGGCTTACCTCCTAAATTGATAGGCCTTGAGATTTCCAATCAGTTTATCCAAGGGAAGCGTAGCAATATTCTTGGATTCCTGAATGACAGTGATCTTGCTTTCTTAAGTGACTGGTAAAACCCTTGTTAGGATCTTTTCAATCCTTTCTTCTATAGAGATTGTCCTTCCAAGAGATTTTAATTCATATGTCAATATAGTGAACCTTATGTACATCTCCTGAATGATTTCTCCATCAGTGATGGAAAAGTTTTCATATTGTGAAAACAACAAAGTTCCTCTTGATCTTTTTACTTAAGTTGTCCCTTCATGGGCCACTTGGAGTGTGTCCCATATTTTCTTGACAGTGGAGCAACCTTAGATTATATTGTACTCATTAGGACCAAGTCCATAGACAAGTCATTTCTTGGCTTTAGTATTTTTCTCCCATTTCTTCAAATCCTCAGCAGTGTAGTCAGTTCTTGTCTTTGGAACATCCTCACCTTCAACATTCTTCTTGAGTGTTGACAGTGGGCCATCAGTAATTATATCCCACAACTCATAGTTTTCAGCTTGCAAATGATCTCACATCCTTACTTTCCGCTATGAGTAGTACTGATCATTGAAGACTGGTGGCCTAGCAGTGGATTGCCCTTCCCAATTTTTAAGTGGTGCACGAATCTTGATCTTTTCCTAAGGTGTTAGTCTCTTCAAGGATAACCTGCTCTGATACCCATTGATATTTTATACTTCAATACCACACAAGAGTGAGGTGATTTGTGTGGTGTCCAATTTTCCCGTGCACTGGATTATAGAAGGACCTGGATCTTTTATGAGTTCCTTAAACTACAGTTGCGGAATAAGTAATGCAGAAAGTAAAGAACACAATTATTTTACTTGAAAAATACCCGACTTAAAAGGTGAAAAAATCACAACCTACTTCCCCGCAGGATTTTCCCCAACATTCACTACAACTATGAGCTAAAGAACAATGGTTGCAAACTCTTACAAACCAAACAATTAACTCAATGGTTACAAACTCTTACAAACCAAACAATTAAATCTAACCCTTGTAGCAACAAGCCACATGTTGTTGCGACTACTTTAAGTAACTCCAACTTGAATGATACAACTGTTAAGTACCAAACACAATTGCTTCTAAAGAAAAGCTGAAAGGTACAACTCAAAAGCTCCTACTAAAATTAAACTAGAATTAAATACCGACAATGGAACTAGTTATTCAATCTGGTTCACGTAGATTCAGGTTCGCACTCTTGAAACTCACATGAATTGCTCACAAAATTCCTTGCTATTTTTCCTTGCCACTTATACTTATCCCTTGCTCGTGCATGTCTTTTACTTGAATCTGATCGCAACTTGTGTACAGTGTCCGTGAACCTGGTTCATGCATGTGTTCCTTTGTTAATCATCAAAACTAAAACCACTCACGTAAACAAGTTCAAATAATATACATTGTTAATGTAAATAGTTTTCATATTATCTGATCATCTTTATGTGAAACGACAATTAAATTACTCTTATTTTCATGATTTCAGGTCTCAAAATTTAAGGAGGTTTTACCTGTAAATATTTTTTCATTGATCGATAGTATAAAAATTAGTTATAATGACAATGTATATAGTTTAAGCTTATATTTTAAAAAGAACTTTGTGATTCAAAAATGGTGGATTGAATTGATTATCCAGTTTCCTGCTATGGCTACCACCAACTAATTTCGATGCCCAACTCGCATTTCATCATTGTATAAACTATTATATATATATATATTGAGCTAGTGGAATTCTTTTTTATTTTGGATATATATGTCCCTCTATTTAATTTTTCAGACAACGATTGTCACAACCCAAAACTCAACATGTCGTGATGGCACCTATCACAGAACTAGGCAAACCGACAATCACAAATAATTACGCATTAACAGTGAAAACTCTCATAAATAACTGATAAGAAATATCGCGACTCAATACAAAATCCCCAAAATTCGGGTGTCACTGAGTACATGAGCTACTAAATGACAACACCGTCAAAACCTCTAATACAACTGTCTGAATAGATAGAACAATGCTAAATAAACTGAAAAGAAGGAGAGTCGAAGTCTGCGGACGCCAAAGCATCTACCTCAAAAGTCTCTAAGTAGATTATGCTCTGAGTTTAGCAACCACCGGGCCCAGATGTACCTACATCTGCACACGAAGTGCGAAGTGTAGTATGAGTACAACCGATTCAATGTACTCAATAAGCAACAGGACTAACCTTGGGCTGAAAGTAGTGACAAGCTCAAATAGGTACAGTCCAAATCCAGATAATAATAGTACATATTTGACAGGAAAATGACAGTAATAACTCAGAGAAATCTCATAATCAGTTGTACACAGTACAGAAAAGTAGACATGCTTTCAAGTTCAACCGTTTAGGCTCAATACTGGTAAAATATGCCAAGTATAACTAACATAAGGAATATCATATCTCCATGTATATATGTCAAATATGCATGTCACATGTAATGCAACACAGTGATAAACTCATATACTCATGATCTCGTAGTATTCAACCTCACTCGGCACGCTCAATCACTCAACACTTCCAATCACTCAACACTCTCAATCACTCAGCACTCAATGATACATACGCTCACTGCTGGTATGTCAGACTCCGGAGGGGCGGATCCTGCCCAAGCACTAATATAAGCCAACATAGAAAGCTGTGGCGTGCAGCCCGATCCCATCATGAATCAATGAATCCTGTTGCGGAATGTAGCCCAATCCCATAAGTATCACTCACAATCAGTCCCTTGACCTCAATCAGTCATCAATCTCTCCAGTCTCTCGTGCTCACAAATCTCATGACAAATAGCCCAAACAATGATACATGATGTAACAATAAATGATAACAAAGATGGAGATATGATACGCAAATGATGAATGTGACTGAGTACATAATAGCAATTTAAGCAAATAACACAACAGCAGAAACGACCTCGGTGGGTCCCAACAGTACCAGCATATAGCCTAAACATGATTTCTAACATGGAACACAACTCAATTTCTTTAACACATGGAGATTACATTAATAACAACAAGATTGGATAACTACACAGTACCACGAAATCAGTCGAGTCAAAATTACCACGGTGCACGCCCACATGCTTGTCACCTAGTATGTGCGTCACCTCAACACCAACTACATAACATGTAGTTCATGGATTGATATCCTCAGTACCAAGTTTAGAAGTGTTACTTACCTCAAACCACGCAAATACCTACTCCAACAAATGACTAGAATCTAGCTACAAACAACTTAATATAATCAATACAAGCCATATGAATCAATTCCATACGATAAAGCCAAGTTCTTTAACAAAAGTCAAAAAGTCAATCCAAAAGTCAACTCCGGGACCACATCTCGGAATTTAACAAAATTTATAAAATCCGAACACCCATTTAATAACGAGTCCAACCATACCAAAATCACCCAATTCCGACCTCAAATCGCCACTCAAATCCCCAAATCTTACTCTCCAATACATGGGTCAAAATTTCCCAAATTTCACCTTAAAAACATCAAATTTATGAGGAAAATTCAATGGGTATTCAAAATTAATAGATACAAACGATCAAAAATTGCTTACCTCTTGAAATATAGTGAAACCCCTCTCAAAGGTCGCCACTAGCCGAGCTCAAAAAGTCCTAAAATGAGAGAATCCTCAAACCCTCGATTATTATGCATTCTGCCAGGCATCTCTCACCTGTGGTTCACTTAACCGCTTCTACGGTTTCCATGAAGGTCCCCAACCTTCGCTTTTGTGGACCAGACTCTGCTCATGCGGAGTCGCACCTGTGACCTTGGCTCCGCTTCTGCGGAAACTCTTGCCCCTCGCCACATTCGCATTTGCGCTCCACTTCCCGCATCTACTATCCCGCATCTGCTATCCCGCATATGCGGACAAATCCTCGCACATGCACATCCTCTCAGCCCCAATGAAATACGTACCTGCGATGCCCATGACCGCTTTTGCGATCACATACTTGCGATAAATGCTTCATAGGTGCGATCACACCAGACCCGAAACTCTTCAGCACTTCCTCAAATCCAAACTCCAATCCGATTGCAATCCGAAACACTCTTGAGGCCCCGAGACCCCACCCAAACATTCCAACAAGTCCTACAACAAATACAAACCTATTTTAGGCTTCAAACCACATCAACTAACATCAAAAACACGAATCGCACCTCAATTCAAGCCTATTGAAATTAATGAATTTTTAACTTCTACAATCGATGCCGAAACCTATCAAATCAACTCCGATTGACTTCAAATTTTTCACACAAGTCATAAATGACACAATGGACCTATTGTAACTTCCAGAACCAAAATCTGAACCCAATAACCATAAAGTCAACTTTCAGTCAAACATCTCAACTCTACATCTTCAACTTTTTTCCAACTTTCGCTAATTCAAGCCAAAATCGTCTGCGGACCCTCAAATTAATATCCGGACATACTCCTAAGTCCAAAATTATCATACGGAGTTATCGGAACCATCAAAACTCTATTTTGGAGTCATTTACATATAAGTCAATATTCGACCATCTCTTTCAACTTAGGCTCTCAGCCTTGGGACTAAGTGTCATAATTCATTTCGAAACATATCCGGAGCCAAACCAGCCACCTCAGAAAGTCACATAACAACAATCAAACACAAAATAAGTAATAAATGGGGAAATTGGGCTATAATACTCAAAACGACCGATCGGGTCGTTACAAAGACCTATTATTTCTCCTCTTTCAAAGCCATATCCTCTTTACTACATATTATTAATAGGTTATCAAGTTAATTATGTTATATGGACTAGCTCATAACGAATTAGAAACCAATCTAGTTTTGTGCAACAATGTTGTTTAGTATTAATAACTTCCATGGATGGAAGCTTTGGTTCTGTGAGTGAATTAAGGAAGAAGGCACTATGAGCTTAGAGAGAGAATTTCTGAGAGAATGAACTCTATCTTCTTCATTCAATTGTATCAGACTATGTACAAGTACGGAGTATTTATAAAATCTACTCTAACCACCTAACCACCTACATAGATTATAACGACTTAATATTAGGTAGGCCCCACAGCCATAACTTTCTTTCTAACTAACTGATCTTCAACACTCCCCCTCAAGTTGACGGCTTGAACATGTTCTTTACTCCTAAACATCTAAGCAGGTAGTCATGTTGTAGCTTGCCCAAGCTCTTAGTTAGGAGATCAGCTAACTGCTATTTTGTAGATATGTGTTCAGTCATCATTACTCCTTGCAATACTTTTCTCTCACAAAGTGGCAATCTATATCTATATGTTTGGTTCTTTAATGAAAGATTGGGCTAGTTACAATTCATATTGCAACCTTACTATCACATAGTAGCTCAACAGGTAGTTTAATCATCACTCCAAGCTCTCCAAAGAGTCATATCACCCAAGTTACTTCAACAGCACATGCAACCATGCTTTTGAATTCTACTTCTGTTGAGCTCCTAGAAACAGTCTCTTGTTTCTTGGACTTCTATGGTATTAATGCATTCCCAAACTTTACTAAATAGCTAGAGACTGATCTTTTTGTTTGCAAGCAAGCTACCTAGTTTGAGTCACAATAGGCTCTAAGTTTGCTTGTGCTATTAGCAGGCATCAGAAGACCCAATCCAGGCTCAGTCTTGATGTATCTCACCACCCTAAGAGCTGCTTCCATAAGTGATACCTTTGGACAGTGCATGAATTGGCTAAGGACCTACACTGCAAAGACAAGATCCGGTCTGGTCATGGTAAAGTACAGCAACCTCCCTCCAAATCTTTGATAGCTGCTAGGATCTTTCAACACCTCATCTGTTGCATTAGTTTTCATCCAGCTATCATAGTCTACTGATGTTAGTT
Source organism: Nicotiana otophora (assembly GCA_000715115.1). Classification (NCBI taxonomy): domain Eukaryota; kingdom Viridiplantae; phylum Streptophyta; class Magnoliopsida; order Solanales; family Solanaceae; genus Nicotiana; species Nicotiana otophora. Next base: position 21,264 of record AWOL01S0150772.1, read on the forward strand.
TTTGGTTTATTTAAAGAGGAGTGCCAGCAAGCCTTGCTCCACTTAAGCCAGATTCAGAAATCAACTCCAAAGTATATTTTCTTTGATTCATTACAATCCCTTCTTTGGACCTAGCAAATTCAATGCCTAGAAAGAACTTCAGCTCCCCAAGATCCTTCATTTTGAACTTAGTATGTAGGTCATCTCTTGTTTGGTTTAGTTGACTAGGATTGGTGCTTGTGATGATCAGATCATCTACATAAACTAGGATTACAACTATGTCATACTCTGCTTTTCTGGTGAAGAAAGAATAGTCCAAGTGACTCTGCTGGAATTCCATCTCCACTAGAGCCTCTGTTAACTTCATGTTCCACTGTCTTGGAGCCTGTTTAAGGCCATACAGTGACTTTTGGAGTTTGCAGGCCTTATGAGCCCCTGTCTGCAAAAGCCTTCAGGAATATGCATATAAACTTCCTCAAGAAGATCACCAATGAGGAATGCATTGTGCACATCCATTTGTTAAATTTGCCAGTTCTGAGAGGCAGCTAGGGCAATAACAAACCTCATAGTGATCATCTTTGCCACTGGGAAGAAGGTTTTAGTGTAGTCAAGACCTTCTTTCTTCTTTTACCCTTTGGCCACTAACCTGGCCTTATACCTTTCAACCTCACCTGAAGCCATGTACTTGACTGTAAATATCTACTTGCAACCAATAAGAGACTTGCTAGGAGGCAAATCTACAATGGTCCAGGTGTTGTTATCTTCAAGAGCTGCTACTTCTTGCTTCATGGCTTGCACCCAATTTGGATCTGAGACAACCTCCTTAAAGGACTTAGGTTCAGAAGTAGCTGAGTTAAGTGTAGTAGATGCTGATAAGGTGTTGTCAAGTTGGAATATGTTACATAGGATGAAATAGGATATGGACAGGTGTGACTTGCAGGCTTAGTGACATAATCTTGCAACCACACAGGAGGTCTGCTTGGTCTGCTAAACCTCCTAAGCTCTTGAGCTGCATCAGAATTGAGTGGTTCAGGTGAGTCATGAGCTACATCAGGAAGTAATGGATTGGCTTCAGTAGGAAGGGCCTCCTCATGAACTGCAGTATGAGAAGAAGGTGAGGGGATCTCCCCCTAAGTTAAGCTATCAGAGGTACCAGGTGAGTTAGCAGCTGGATGATTCATAGTATTACTAGATGCCACGGGTGATAACAGGTCTACCACTGGGAACACATGATTGCCTGCAGACTTCAGTTGCTTGAAAGGAAAAATAGCCTCTTGGAACACCACATTTCTACTCACAAAGAGTGTATTTGACTGGATATCATATAGTTTATACCCTTTATGGGAATGAGCATACCCCATGAGAACTACAGGAATGGCCCTTGAGGAAAATTTGTTTGAACATTTTGGAATAGCTGCATAGCAGAGACAGCCTAAGACCTTCAGGTGACTGAGAGAAGGAGCATGCAAATAAAGCATCTCAAATGATTATTTGAAGCCAATTACTCAAGAAGGTAACCTGTTGAGTAGATAAACAGTAGTGGTGACACACTCACCCTAGAACCTTAATGGGATGCCTACCTGAAACCTTAATCCTCTAGCTATTTCAAGGATGGTTTTATGTTTTCTTACAGCTACTTCATTCTGCTATAGAGTATATACACAAGTGCTTTGGTGTTCAATACCAAGAGTAGAGAGGAGTCCCTTGAATTCTATGCTAAAATCTCACAGCCATTATCCATTCTAAGTGTTTTAACAGAAGTAGAAAATATGTTCTACACTTTGGTAAAGAATTCTTTAAGAACTACTACAGTGTCAGACTTGGACCGGATCAGGAATATCGAGGTAAACCTGGTATAATTATCTACAACAGTGACAAAGTACCTCTTGCCATCATAAGTGGGAACTTTGTAAGGACCCCAAATATCACAATGAAGCAAATCAAAAGCAGATTTAGATACTGTAGAGCTTAACTGAAAAGGTAACTTTATTTGTTTTGCCAAGGGGCAAACAATACAATATTGATGTGCATCAGCCTTTAGATGTTTAAGTGCTTCATGTTTCCTTACTATTTATAGTGGTGCATGACCTAGTCTCTTGTGCCATAGGCTACTAGAATCAGATACAACAGACATATGAGCATGACTAGTCTTATTCAAATAACATGTACTAGTACTAGTAGTTACTTGTTGACTTGAACCTTGAATTGATCCCTTCTCCTGCCTCTCCTGTAACATATAAAGACCATGCTTCTCCCTACCAATCCCCTTCACATGTCCACTGAAGAGATCCTAGACGATGCAGAAGTCAGGAAAGAACATTTCCAGGCATTTCAGTTCTTTAGTGAGTTTGGACACTGAGAGAAGATTAAACTTAAACTCAGGTATATATATAACACATTAGATATGTCTTGGTTCTTAAACACAGAGGTCAATCATGTGTGTATGACTAAGACTACATTTCCTGTATGTAAGTGAACTTTGCTCCTGTCTGATTGTGGCACTAACATGTATGCTTTTACCATATGTAAGCTAGATGACATATGATTAGATGAACCTGTGTCCACAATCCACTCCCTATCATTATAGATTGACATTAGGTCTATCTGTGTACCTGCAACAACTGCCTTGGTTGAGGATCCTGCCTCTGGTCCCTTGTTGAGCAACTGAAGTATCTGCTGATACTGCTCTGGTGTAAAGAAGGCAGTAGGGGCTTGTGGAGATGAGTACATTGTTATTGAGGTAAAGCCTTCTCTAAGTGTAGGTTGTTGTTGGTGTCCTTGCATTCCAGCATTGTTGGCTCCATATGAAATCTCTCTTGTATGAGGTGTCATCAAGCTAGCCTGATTTGTATAGGAGTTAGAGTTTATCTGATTTGTATAAGAGGTAGTATTTCCAGCAGTGTTTCCTCTTCTCTTGGACTTGATGTCTGGTGGATAGCCTACCAGCTTGTAGCGGTTTTCTTTAGTGTGACCTTTGAGGTGGCAGTATTCACAGACCATAGTACTCTTTCTGGGCATAGGTTTGAAATTGTTACCAGTATGATATCCTCATGTGTTGCTGAACAAAGATGTGCTCTCAACTAATTCAGTAATTTGTGACACATATATGAAATTAGCAAGGTTCTGTTGGCTCTCCTGGTCTATAATCATTGAATATGCTTTGTTTATAGAGGGAGTAGGATACATCATTGTGATCTGACTTCTAGCTTGGCTATAGGATTCATTTAGGCCAGTTTAGAACTACATCAGCCTTTGGTACTCAAAGTGCTCGAGATACCTCTTTGATTAAGGACAAGGACAACTAGGACATGGCATTATAGTATCAAACTCATCCCAAAGGTCCCTAAGTATAGAGAAATAGTCTGTCACAGTCATAGTCCCCTAAGTGAGAGAGTGAATTTCCTTGTGCATGTATTGCACTCTCAGGGAAATGCTAGTGGATGTTAGGAGGGTGAACGATAGGTTAATGACTATTAAGTTAGTGGTTGGTGGGGTCTCTTTTAATGTCGTTAGCACTTACGCGCCTCAGGTGGGCCTGGGTGAGGAAGTCAAAAGGCACTTCTGGGATGATTTGGACAAGGTTGTGCATGGTATTCCACACACCGAGAAGCTCGTCATAGGGGTTGACTTTATTGGCCATATTGGGGTGACTGCTACAGATTATGACAACATGCATGGCAGGTTTGGATTCGGAGTTAGGAATGACGGTGATACTTCTTTGTTGAATTTTTCTAAAACTTTTAACTTGGTGCTAGCTAATTCATGTTTCCAAAAGAGGGAGGATCACTTGGTCACCTACAAGAGTAAGGTAACCACGACTCAGATTGACTATCTTCTCCTTAGGAGGAGTGATAGGGGCCTTTGCACTGATTTCAAGGTTATACCAAGTGAGTGTATGTCGACACAACATAGGCTCTTGGTAATGGATTTGGAGGCCAGGAGAACAATGAAGAAGATAGCGGGGTATGGCCAGCCGAAGATTAAGTGGGGAGCGTTGACTAAGGTTAATTCTCAGGTGTTGGGGGAGAAGTTGTTGGCCATGGGGGCCTGGAGAAGTAGTGGGGATGCGAGTAACATGTGTACCACGATAGCGAACTACATTAGAGAGGCTTCTAGAGAGGTTCTAGGGTTAACGAAGGTTTATTTGAGAGGTTACAAAGGAGACTGGTGGTAGATTGCGGAGGTCCAAGGAAAAGTGAAAGCTAAGAAAATGGCATATCTGAAGGTAGTGGAGTGCACGAACGGGGAGGAGAAGAAAACATGTAGGGAGTGTGACAAGAAGGCAAGGAAAGAGGCAAAATTGGTAGTCACGGCGGCTAAGATTACAGCTTTTGAGTGATTGTACGAGGATCTTGGGGGAAAAGGAGGCGACAAGAAGTTGTTCAAGTTAGCCAAGGTTAGGGAGAGGAAGGCTCGAGACCTGGACCAAGTACGGTGCATCAAGGACGGATATGGTAAGGTTCTGGTGGAAGAGACATGTATCAGGCATAGATGACAGGAGTTTCCATAGGCTCTTAAACGAGAGAGGGGACAAGAACATCGTGCTAGGTGAGTTGGAGGATTCAGGGAGTCAGAGGGATTTTAGGTTTTGTAGGCGTATCCGGAGCGTAGAGGTGGAGGGGGCGATGCGGAAGATGAGTAGGGGTAAGGATACTGGGCTAGATGAAATCCTAGTGGAATTTTGGAAGGTAGTGGGTCGGGCAGGCGAGTGGCTTACCAATTTGTTTAATGTCATTTTCAGGACGAAGAAGATGCCCGAAGGTTGGCGGCGGAGTTGGATGATCCAGTTGTATAAAAATAAAGGTGATATCTAGGATCTTAACAACTATAGGGGTATGAAGATGCTGAGTCATACTATGAAAGTATGGGATAGGGTGGTGGAGATGAGGGTGCGACATAGTGCTACTATTTTCAAGAACCAGTTCGGATTTATACCGGGATGGTCGACGACAGAAGCCATTCACCTTGTGAGGAGATTGGTGGAGCAGTACAGGGAGAGGAAGAAAGACTTACATTATGTATTCATCCACCTAGAGAAGGCCTATGATAAATTCCCGTGAGAGGTCCTATGGAGATGTTTGGAGGCTAGTAGTGTCCCGGTGGCATACATTAGGGAGATTAAGGACATGTACGAGGGAGTGAAGACTCAATTGAGGACTGTAGAAGGAGACTCGGATCATTTCCCAATGGAAATGGGGCTACATCAGGGATCGACTCTTACCCCATTTTTGTTTACTTTAGCGTTAGATACGCTGGCGCGTAACATACTTGGGGAGGTGCCATGGTGTATGCTATTTGCTGATGATATAGTCCTGACTGACGAGACGCGAGGCGGAGTTAATGCTAAATTGGAAGTTTGGAGACAAACGTTGGAGTCTAAAGGTTTCAAGTTGAGTAGGTCAAAAACTGAGTACTTGGAGTGCAAGTTCAGTGAGGGGATGCATGAAGAAGAAGTGGAAGTGAGGATTGGTACTCAGGTCATCCCTAAAAGAGACAATTTCAAATATTTTGAGTCTATTATTCAAGGCAACAAGGATATTAACGAGGATGTTACTTATCGAATTGGAGAGGAGGTGGATAAGATGGAGGCCCGCATCGGGGGTTTTGTGTGATAAGAATGTGCCACCTGGACTTAAGGGCAAGTTCTATAGAGTAGTGGTTAAACCGACTATGTTGTATGGAGCTGAGTGTTGGCCCGTCAAGAAGTCCCATGTCCAAAAGATGAAAGTAGCTGAAATGAGGATGTTGAGATGGATGTGTGGGCATACTAGGAAAGACAGGATTAGGAATGAAGTTATTAGGAAAAAGGTAGGTATCACATCTTCGGAGGACAAGTTGCGGGAATCAAGGCTGAAGTGGTTTGGGCATGTGAGGAGGAGAGACATGGATGCTCCGGTGAGGAGGTGTGAGAGGTTGTCCATGACGGGTCTGAGGAAGGGAAGTGGTAGGCCTAAGAAGTATTGGATAAAGGTGATTAGGCATGACATGTCATTGCTTTAGCTTACCGAGGACATGACCCACGATAGGAAGGTGTGGAGATCGAGGATTAGGGTTGTAGGTTGACAGATAGTAGTGTATTCCTCCTAGGCAATTCAATAGTACTAGGACTATTTTTGTAATTTCTTATTTTAGGTTCTTTATTATGCATGTTACGGAATTCGCACACGTTACTATGTTACATTGTTGCTAACATACTTTGCTACTTGGTGCTTTATTTTCATTGTTTCTTGAGCCGAGGGTGTATCAGAAAAAGCCTCTATATCTCTATGAGGTAGGGAAAATGACTTCGTACACACTACCCTCCCCAGACCCCATTTATAGAATCAAACTGGGTTTGTTGTTTTTTTGTTATGTATTTCACTCTAGCACCATTCACTTTGTGTGCATTTGAAGCATACACTACACTACTCAGCAACCCTGGTCTAACTGCATTCATGATCTAGGATAGGACTACAAAATTCACTTTCTCTCATTGATCATGTAATTTCGGTCAAACCTAGACTTAGGGAATCTACCATCGATAAAACCTAGTTTGCTTTTACCTAGTTGTCCAATTCTCATATATCTACTCCAAATTTCATAGTTTTCAGATCCTGTTAGTTGAAGTGAAATTAAAGAGCTACTTGGAGTATCTGTTGGCTGCAGGTACAGATGATGGTTGTGATTAACTATGTGGAAGCCATTGATGTGGTTACGAGCAACCGCATTATCAGAGGTTCTGGCAGTAGGTTTGATCGGCATAGTGTTGGTTTCATCACCAATCTCCATGAATGATACATGTGAGTTCAAACAAAGTCGAGAAATTTACACAAATTACAAAACCTAATTTCGATTCAAATTACTCTGAGACAGTTTCACTCCAAAATTGAGAGAACTGGGTGACTATGGAAAGGAATCGAAGTTGTCAGTGGCCAACAACTCATGTCGTATGCTCTGAATACCATGATAACTTTCATGGATGGAAGCTTTAGTACTATGAGTGAATTAAGGAAGAAGGTGTTATGAGTTTAGAGAGAGAATTTCTGAGAGAATGAACTTTATCTTATTCATTCAATTGTATCAGACTATGTACACGTACATAGTATTTATACAAGATGCTCTAATGAGGACTAACTATTCTAACCATCTACATAGATTATAACGACTTAACATAAAGTAAGTGCCACATCCACAACTTACTTTCTAACTAACTGATCTTCAACAAGTATGGTACTTGCACAAGATTTACTAAAGTTTTGTGTATTGTAAACAATGTAGGACGTAATACTTGATGAGTATGCTAAAGGAAAATATAAGGGAGAATTCAAAAGGAAATATGAGGAAGAACACATATAGCACATTTTAAAGGTTTTAAATGATTCTGTTTTATTATTTCCCTTTATAATTGCGGTATTTGAGTCAATTGTATCTATTTCTATTATTTTATTCATCCAACTGTTACTTCTCTAACATAAATACCTTGATAACTTTATGTGGTTACTTTTCATGATTTTTACTTATTTCATTGATCTGTCGTCTGCACCACATGTATTCGACCTTCTTTTTACCACCACTTTAATTGCAATTTTCACCAAGTACCCTCTAATTTCTACTATACCAACTCAATGTTGTTTTCTCCTTTGATGTTCTGATTTTCCTAGGTCATTGTGAGATTGTTAGGCAACGGAAGAATATCATAATCCTCTTCCACGGCTTCCCAAAGATCTAAAGCCTCCAAGTAAGTCTCCATTCTCACTGCCCGTAGTTGGTAATTCACCATCAAAGACGGAAGGAGCCAACTGAAAAAACTCGTTTTAGTCTCTATCTCACTCAAAAAAAATTTCACTCAGTTCTCTTTTGAAGATGACTCTGATACCAATTGTTAGTTCTTAAGAAAAGAAACTAAGGAAAATAACAGGGGAAGATTACGGAAAAATAAAAAGTGTATACTGGAATAGATATAAAAAAAACTCTAAAGAATTGAAGCTGAAAGTTCTATGTTATTTCACTGCAATCTGCACTACAATTTATAAGATAACTACTAACTTCAAAGATCTAAAAATTAGTACAAAATCTACTGAAAATAACAAACATTTTGATACTAGTTCACTATTAGAGACTAGTTCAAAAAAAGTTATTCAAATTCAAACCAAATTACTGTAGTAAATAAACTCTAAGTTGAGACAATAAAATAATTAACTCAGAGCAGCTTCAAAAGCATATTTCTAACATTCTTTTTCTTTCCTTTTTTCTCTTTTTTGCAAAGTTAGCATCGTCTGGATCCCTCTTTTTCACCTTCCCCACATTCCACCTTCTTCTTCGTTGTAACACTGTCTTATTTTCGTCATCCAGTCCCACAATTAGCACTAGCATTTTCAATTTGTCTTTTTATATATTAAGTATATATTTAGCTCAGTTTTTATGCCCTCAGTTATCTCATAGATCTACTCTAAATGGCAGAGTTTTCAGACCCTGCTAGTTGAAGTTCAATTAAAGTTCTACTTGGAGTATCTGTTAGATGCATGTACAAAGGATGGTTGTGATTAATTGTGGGGAAACCATTAATATGGTTTCGAGCAGCTGCATTATCAGAGTTTCTGGCAGTAGGTTCGATCGGCATAGTATTGGTTTCATCACAATCGCCATGAATGATACAGGTGAGTTCAAACAAAGTCGAGCAATTTACACAAATTACAAAACCTAATTTTGATTCAAATTACTCTGAGACAGTTTCACTCAAAAATTGAGAGAACTGGGGTGACTATGGAAAGAAATCGAAGTTGTCAGTGGCCGACAACTCATGTCATAGGCTCTGATACCATAATAATTTTCATGGATGGAAGCTTTAGTTTTATGAGTGAATTAAGGAAGAAGGTGTTGTGAGTTTAGAGAGAGAATTTCTGAGAGAATGAACTTTATCTTCTTTATTCAATTGTATCAGACTATGTACAAGTACATAGTATTTATACAAACTACTCTAATGAGGACTAACTACTCTAACCGCCTAACCGTTTACATAGATTATAACGACTTAACATTAAGTAGGTGCCACATCCACAACTTAATTTCTAACTAACTGATCTTCAACAAGTATGGTACTTGCGCAAACTTTACTGACGTTTTGTGTATTATAAACAATGTAGGACGTAATACTTGATGAGTATGCTAAAGGAAAATATAAGGAAGAATTCAAAAGGAAATATATGGAAGAACACATATAGCACATTTTAAAGGTTTTAAATGATTTTGTTTTATTATTTCCCTTTATAATTGCGGTATTTGAGTCAATTGTATCTATTTCTATTATTTTATTCATCCAACTGTTACTTCTCTAACATAAGTACCTTGATAACTTTATGTGGTTACTTTTCGTGATTTTTACTTATTTCATTGATCCGTCGTCTGCACCACATGTATTCGACCTTCGTTTTACCACCACTTTCATTGCAATTTCCACCAAGTACCCTCTGATTTCTATTATACCTACTCAATGTTGTTTTCTCCTTTGATTTTCTGATTTTCTTTTCCTTGTGATTTTTGATCTAGGTCATTGTGAGATTGTTAGGCTACAGAAGAATATCATAATCTTCTTCCACAGCTTTCAAAGATCTAAAGCCTCCAAGTAAGTCTCCATTCTCACTGCCCGCAGTTGGTAATTCACCATCAAAGATGGAAGGAGCCAATTGAAACAAACTTGTTTCAGTCTCTATCTCACTCAAAAAAAAATTCACTCAGTTCCCTTATGAAGATGACTCTAATACCAATTGTTAGTACTTAAGAAAAGAAACTAAGGAAAATAACAGGGGAAGATTACAGAAAAATAAGAGAAGTATACTGGAATAGATATAAAAAAAACTCTAAAGAATTGAAGCTGAAAGTTCTATGTTATTTCACTTCAATCTGCACTACAATTTATAAGATAATTATTAACTTCAAAGATCTAAAAATTAGCACAAAATCTGCTGAAAATAACAAACATTTTGATACTAGTTCATTCTTAGAGACAAGTTCAAAAAGAGTTATTCAAATTCAAACTAAATTACTGCAGTAAATAAACTCTAAGTTGAAACAATAAAATAATTAACTAAGAGCAGCTTCCAAAGCATATTTCTAACATTCTTTTTCTTTCCTTTTTTTCTCTTTTTTGCAAAGTTAGCATCATCTGGATCCCGCTTTTTCACCTTTCCCACATTCCACCATCTTCTTCGTTGTAACACTATCTTATTTTCGTCATTCAGTCCCACAATTAGCACTAGCATTTTCAATTTGGCTTTTTTATGTATTAAGTATATCTTTAGCTCAATGTCTATGAACTCAGTTATCTTTGCGAATAAATATCCTATCTGAAAACACTTTCTGTTCAAATGAAATTTTATTTGCTAGGCACTGTCACACTTCCTTTTTTTCCGAGGGATAGGGGAGTTTTTCAAATTAAGTAACATTATTCGAAAGGGATTATTTATTTAATTAGAGTAGCCACTTGGTATAATTATTATGGTGTCTGGGTAAAATGAGGTATTGGTGAGATGAGTGAGATATAAGTTTCTTAAGTAACACTTATAAAAGGTGAAATAAGAGCTAAAATATATAGATCAAACTTAAAATATATGTACATACTAAAAAGTGGTGAAAACTTCAAACATGGTCAAAAATTAGGTGCTCACAGACACTACCTAGGGGTGTCAATGGATATTTAAAAACTAACTAAACCGATCAAATCTTACCGTACCGAACCGATTTTTAGGTTTATTTTAATAAAACCGTAGGTTTTTATATAAATCTATAACCGTACAGATAATTAGGGTAGGTTTTTTATTTTATCAAAATAAATCAAAAACATACTGAACCGTATCGAATAAATTTACAATGTGAAAAATATATTTATATATTAAGTTTAAAAATAATAAAGCATTAATATTTTTCTTGGGCCTTGGAATTATGAAACAGTTACAAGCCAACAAGTAATTAAACTCAAAATCATAATTCTCAAACCTATTATGCTACTTCTATTGAAACTAGATTATTTCCAACATATTCACTAGTAAGACACAAGGTATTGTAGCGATTATATGTAGCAAACTATAATGTATTAAATATGTTTTCTTTCGTTTGATTTAGATTTATCTTTTTGAATGTTTAATCTTCTATAGACTTTATTCTTGAATCCCAACTTGGTTAATATCTTTCCACTTGTGTAATTAATATTTTTTTTGTATGTGCTTAGTTTCTTTTACGATGTTGTAGAATAGTTTATGCATATATACTCTAGCCATCTTTCATATTTTTTTAATTCATCGCCTTTTAAATTGTAAAAATATCTAGAGAGTTTTACTATGTTCTATAAAAGTACGTATATTATTTCATTCTACATCTACTAGTGACTTTTACATGACGTTTAAAATAATTACCGAAAATGAACCGAACCGTACCGATACAGAAGAGAAACCAACATGATTAGGACGGTTGTTAAAATTTTAATTTTAGTTATACATAGTAGAATAACCGAAAATTTTGTATGGTATAAATTTTATAAAATAACCGGTCGAACCGAATCATTAACACCTCTAGCACTACCCATAGCCACGTGTGATCAATACCAAGAGTAGAGAGGAGTACCTTGAATTCTATGCTAAAAACTCACAACCATTATCCATTCTAAGTATTTTAATAGAAGTAGAAAATATGTTCTACACTTTGGTAAAGAATTCTTTAAGGACTACTACAGTCTCAGACTTGGACTGGATCAAGAATATACATGTAAACCTGGTATAATCATCTACAACAATGATAAAGTACCTCTTTCCATAATAGGTGGGAACTCTGTAAGGACCCCAGATATCATAATGAATCAAATCAAAAGCAGATTTAGATACAGTAGAGCTTAGCTGAAAAAGTAAGTTTGTATGTTTCGCCAAGGGGCAAACAGTACAATATTGATGTGCATCGGCCTTTAGATGTTTAAGTGCTTCATGTTTCCTTATTATTTATAGTGATGCATGACCTAGTCTCTTGTGCCACAAGCTACTAGAATCAGATACAACATATATATGAGCATGACTAGTCTTATTCAAATAACATGTACAAGTACTAGTAGTTACTTGTTGACTTGAACCTTGCCTTGATACCTTCTCCTGCCTCTCATGTAACACATAGAGACCATGTTTCTCCCTACCAATACCCTTCACCTGTCAACTGAAGAGATCTTGGAAGATGCAGAAGTCAGGAAAGAGAATTATCAAGCATTTCAGTTCTTTAGTGAGTTTGGACACTGAAAGAAGATTAAACTTGAACTCAGGTATATATAGCACATTAGATATGTCTTGGTTATTAAACACATAGGTCAGTCATGTGTGTGTGACTAAGACTACATTTCCTGTAGGTAAGTGAACTTTGCTCATGTCTGATTGTGGCACTAACATGTATGCTTTTAATATCTGTCAGTTAGATGCCATATGATTAGATGCACATGTGCCCACAATCCACTCCCTATCATTATAGATTAACATTAGGTCTGTCTGTGTACCTGCAACAGCTGCCTTGGTTGAGGATCCTCCCTCTGGTCCCTTGCTGAGCAGTTGAAGTATCTGTTGATACTGCTCTGGTGTAAAGAAGGCAGTAGGGGCTTGTGGAGATGCTTGCATTGTCATTGAGGTAAAGCCTTCTCTAAGTGCAGGTTGTTGTTGGTGTCCTTGCATTCCAACATTGTTGGCTCCATATGCAATCTCTCTTGTATGAGGTGTCATCAAGTTAGCCTGATTTTCATAGGAGTTAGAGTTTATATGATTTGTATAAGAGGTAGTATTTCCAGCAGTGCCTCCTCTTCTCTTGGACTTGAAGTTTGGTGTATAGCCTACCAGCTTGTAGCAGTTTTTTTTTGTGTGACCTTTGAAGTGACAGTATTCACAGACCATAGTAATCTTTCTGGGCATAGGTTTGAAATTGTTACCAGTATGATATCCTCCTGTGTTGCTGAACAAAGATGTGCTCTCAACTAATTCAGGAATTTGTGACACTTGTGTGAAATTAGCAAGATTTCTTTGGCTCTCCTAATCTATAATCATTAAGTATGATTTGTTCATAGAAGGAGTAGGACACACCATTATGATCTGACTCCTAGCTTGGCTATAGGATTCATTTAAGCAGTTAAGTACTATATCAACCTTTGGTACTCAACGTGCTCAAGATACCTCTTTGATTAAGGACAAGGCCAACTAGGACATGGCATTATAACATAAAACCAATCCTAACGGTCCCTAAGTTTAGAGAAATAGTCTATCACAGTCATAGTCCCCTAAGTGAGAGAGTGAATTTCCTTGTGCATGTATTGCACGCTAGCACCATTCACTTTGTCAAACCTTTCTCTCAGATCCTCCCATATTTTGTGTGCATTTGAAGCATTCAGTACATTACTCAGCAACCCTGGTCTAACTGCATTAATGATCTAGGATAGGACTACAACATTCACTTTCTCTCATTGATCATGTAATTTTGGTCAAACCTAGACTTAGGGAATCGAACATCGATAAACCTAGTTTGCTTTTACCTAGCAGTCCAATTCTCATAGATCTACTACAAATTGCATAGTTTTCAGATCCTGTTAGTTGAAGTGAAATTAAAGAGCTACTTGGAGTATCTGTTGGATGCATGTACAAAGGATGGTTGTGATTAACTGTGGGGAAGCCATTGATGTGGTTACGGGCAACCGCATTATCAGAGGTTCTGGCAGTAGGTTCGATCGGCATAGTGATGGTTTCATCACAATCGCCATGAATGATACAAGTGAGTTCAAACAAAGTCGAGCAATATACACAAATTACAAAACCTAATTTCGATTCAAATTACTGTGAGATAGTTTCACTCCAAAATTGAGAGAACTGGGGTGACTATGGAAAGAAATCGATGTTGTCAGTGGCCGACAACTCATGTCATAGGCTCTGATACCATGATAACTTCCATGGATGGAAGCTTTAGTTTTATGAGTAAATTAAGGAAGAAGGTGTTGTGGTTTTAGAGAGAGAATTTCTGAGAGAATGAACTTTATCTTCTTTATTCAATTGTATCAGACTATGTACAAGTACATAGTATTTATACAAGCTACTCTTATGAGGACTAACTACTCTAACCGCCTAACCATCTACATAGATTATAACGACTTAACATTAAGTAGGTGCCACATCCACAACTTATTTTCTAACTAACTGATCTTCAACAAGTATGGTACTTGCACAAAATTTACTAAAGTTTTGTGTATTGTAAACAATGTAGGACATAATACTTGATGAGTATGCTAAAGGAAAATATAAGGAAGAATTCAAAAGGAAATATAAGGAAGAACACATATAGCACATTTTAAAGGTTTTAAATGATTTTGTTTTATTATTTCCCTTAATAATTGCGGTATTTGAGTCAATTGTATATATTTCTATTATTTTATTCATCCAACTGTTATTTCTCTAACATAAGTACCTTGATAACTTTATGTGGTTACTTTTCGTGATTTTTACTTATTTCATTGATCCGTCATCTGCACCACATGTATTCGACCTTCGTTTTACCACCACTTTCATTGCAATTTCCACCAAGTACCCTCTGATTTCTATTATACCTACTCAATGTTGTTTTCTCCTTTGATTTTCTGATTTTCATTTCCTTGTGATTTTTGATCTAGGTCATTGTGAGATTGTTAGGCAACAGAAGAACATCATAATCCTCTTCCACAGCTTCCCAAAGATCTAAAGCCTCCAAGTAAGTCTCCATTCTCACTGCCCGCAGTTGGTAATTCACCATCAAAGATGGAAGGAGCCAATTGGAAAAAACTTGTTTCAGTCTCTATCTCACTCAAAAGAAAATTCACTCAGTTCCCTTATGAAGATGACTCTGATACCAATTGTTAGTTCTTAAGAAAAGAAACTAAGGGAAATAATAGGGAAAGATTACAGAAAAATAAGAGGACTATACTGGAATAGATATAAAAAAAACTCTAAAGAATTGAAGCTGAAAGTTCTATGTTATTTCACTTCAATATGCACTACAATTTATAAGATAACTACTAACTTCAAAGATTTAAAAATTAGCACAAAATCTACTGAAAATAACAAACATTTTGATACTAGTTCACTCTTAGAGACTAGTTCAAAAACAGTTATTCAAATTCAAACTAAACTACTGCAGTAAATAAACTCTAAGTTGAAACAATAAAATAATTAACTCAAAGCAGTTTCCAAAGCATATTTCTAACATTCTTTTTCTTTCCTTTTTTTCTCTTTTTTGCAAAGTTAGCATCATCTAGATCCCGCTTTTTCACCTTCCCCACATTCCACCTTCTTCTTCGTTGTAACACTGTCTTATTTTCGTCATTCAGTCCCACAATTAGAACTAGCATTTTCAATTTGTCTTTTTATATATTAAGTATAACTTTAGCTCAGTTTTTATTTACTCAGTTATCTTTGCAAATAAATATCCTAATCTGAAAACACTTTCTGTTCAAAGGAAATTTTATTTGCTGGGCACTACCCATAGCCACTTGTGATCAACCACTGGACATCACAATTAACTGTCCTACAAAGTCGAAATCCAAAATCTTGATAATAGCCAATACCATTCCTCTAAGAAATTTAGCAATAATCTTTTACGCCATATTAAGACAAAAGGGTAAATTGCATTCTATTTGTCTTTAGTGGACAAAAGCAAAATTTGTCAACTACTGCATGCATGTGTTGTGACCAGCTTTAATATATTGTAGGTATTTTCCTGTCACGCACCATACAAACTTCGAGGTCCGCAACGCTTTGGCAACCATTTCTAAAACAAGATTGGACCAATTCCTATCTGCTGTCTTAGATGGGGATATTCACAGCATCACAGTCAGAATTGCACTTACCAGTGCATCCATACAAACTTTTTAGAAAGAATTTGTGATTCAAAATGGTCGATTGAACTGATTATCCAGTTTCCTGCTTTGGCTACGACCAACTAATTTCAATGCACAACTCGCATTTCGTTATTGAATAAATATATAGAGCTAGTGGAATTCTCTTTCAGCTTCGGATATATATGTTCCCTTTGTTTCATTTTTCAGACAAAGACCTACTTTTTCTCCTCTCTGAAAGCCATCTCCTCTTTCCTACGTACTATTAATAGGTTATCAAGTTAATTTCTCCCTCCGTTCTCTTTAACAAATCATTTATTAAGGGTTTGTTTTACTATATTAATCTTAGTTATAATGATTATTAAAGTTGTAACTCTAATAAATTTGGGAAGTGTGAATACTGAATATTAAGATTAATATTGAAAGAAAATAATAAATCTCTTTTGATTTGTTAAAAAGAACAAGTAAAACAAAAAACTTTATTTTTGATATGAGGTACTAGTAAAAGAAAATGGATGGAATATGTTAAGTGGACTAGCTCAGAACGTTTTTTTAGAAACCAATCTAGGTTTGTGCAATAGCATTTAGCACGGTATAGGCAAATTTTACTAAAAGTTTAGTGTGTTCTAAACACTGTAGGACGTAAGTATAAAATTTGATGAGTATGGAAAGAAGAATTCATTTAACACATCTTTAAGGTTTTAGCTGCATTCTGTTTTTTTTTTTTTATTATTTTTTATAATAATGATGTTTGAGTCAATTATTGAATTGAACCACTATAACTTTTCACCAACATATATATTGATAACTCTTTGGGACTATTCTCATAATTTTCAGTTGTTTCATTGACCAGTCGATTATAGTACGGGCTCGTTTGATACGAGAGATAAGAAATAATTAATCTCGAAATTAAATCTGAGATAAGTTTATTCCACGTTTGATTGAGATAAAATTATGGTATAACTAAACGTGAGATTAGTTATCCTGAGATTATAGTATTATTTTTATTTCTATAGGAGGGTGAGATCAGGAGCGTATGTAGCGTATAAGTGACGAGTTTAATTGAACACATAACTCTCGATGCGTAACATAAATTTATGCATAAAATCTACTAAAATTGCAACAAATAATACCCATAACTTTAAAAATATAATAAGTTCAATGCTAAAGCTGAACCCGTAAAGTTTAAATTCTGAATTCGCATCTAAACGAGATAATAATTCCAGAATAATTAATCCGGAAATAACTTATTTTTTAACTAAACTAGATACGTGTATTCTACTGTTTACCACCACTTTCTTTGCAGTTTCCACCAAGTACACTCTGATTTCCACTATACCTACTCAATGTACGTCGTCGACCTTTACAGTTTTTAACTCCCACTTGCTAGATCTCTTTTTCTCTGTCTAGGCATGCACCCGTTTTATACACGCTTTTTCACCTCTTACGTAGACAAATTGCACTGAAATGCGGTTCCTAGGTTTAGTCCAACACCAACTTGAATCCAGTTGGATTATGTTTTCGTGTTTTCTTATGCTTTGTTTGTACGATTTCCTTTATTATTTCATGTGAAAAAATGTGAAGTCTTCATTTTTAGTTCTTGCTGCGGCTAGGCACTTGCGATATTTTTATTACGTTCTCAAGCAAATGTCACTGTCCTGTTGGTGTTGTTAAGAGAAAAATCTGCTCAAGAGTATAATCTAGTGATAAACGAAGAGGGTGATTCTCACAAGAGACATGGATTTAAAATTCATCAAAGATTAAAAAAATATTATTTCATNATCTTTTGATTTGTTAAAAAGAACAAGTAAAACAAAAAATTTATTTTTGATATGAGGTACTAGTAAAAGAAAATGGATGGAGTATGCTAAGTGGACTAGCTCAGAATGTTTTTTTAGAAACCAATCTAGGTTTGTGCAATATAGCATTTAGCACGGTATAGAAAAATTTTACTAAAAGTTTAGTGTGTTCTAAACACTGTAGGACGTAAGTATAAAATTTGATGAGTATGGAAAGAAGAATTCATTTAACACATCTTTAAGGTTTTAGCTGCATTCTGTTTTTTTTTTTTTATTATTTTTTATAATAATGATGTTTGAGTCAATTATTGAATTGAACCACTATAACTTTTCACCAACATATATATTGATAACTCTTTGGGACTATTCTCATAATTTTCAGTTGTTTCATTGACCAGTCGATTATAGTACGGGCTCGTTTGATACGAGAGATAAGA
>AWOL01S0150780.1:0-11036 GCA_000715115.1 Nicotiana otophora
GTACAATTTCAACACATGAGTATATAGAACTCGAATCACACTGGATATATTTATAAATAAAAGCATTAGTTAAATCAGCCACTAATGGGCATGAATTTAGTACAAAAGCTTTTAGACAATTCTATCTTTCATTGAAACACGACTCAAAGCCATAACCTTTTAATACGTAACCCACACTTTGAAACTTACAGAAATATTATGGAATTCAATTCCAAGAGAGAAAGTTTAGCCAACATACCTCAATCACGCTTCTTTAGACTCTACAATAATCTGGAACCCTTAGCAACCTCAATCTATTTTAGCAATATATAAATTGAACCCAAAATTAGGAAAACGTTCATGGTTCTAGTTCACTTTTTATTTTTCCCACACTCTTTATCACATGCATGCAAGATGAACCACCCTCATACCCATGAAGTATCACACTAATACCCCATTATAGCTATGTTTGAAATTAAGAGCTGGGGTGATGAAGCCTTACCTTTTAGGGTGAAGAATTTTGGTGCTCTACTTGAATATTTCCAAGGCTTTGAGTGATGGTTGAAGATCAATTGATGAAACTTCGGCCCTCCCTCTAGAACCCTCTCTCTCTCTTACACTAGAAATATCAGAAATGAGCTTCAAAATAGGCTAAAGGGGTGTTTTAACGGAATGGGGATCGGGTTTTAAATTAAGAAAATGGGAGCCCCAATATAGGTCTGCAGTCACATATACGACCGCATAATGGTTATGCGGTCCGCAAAGTGACCGCAGAAATGGCCCTCAGGGGCCTGAACTTTTGGCCCAGGTATGCGACCAGTATGTGGTCCGCATACTCGTTCTGCGGTTGCATGCACCACAGAACTCCCTCCGCAAAAACCCAAGAGGGATTATGCGATTGATATGCGGTCCGCATATCAATTATGCGGTCGCATAATCGACCGCAAAATGGACCTCAAGTTGGCCAAACTTACTGCTTCACTCTGCAACCATTATGAGGACCGCAGAGTGATTATACGGCCGCATAATGGGCCGCATAAAGGCGCTTTTCCGCCAAATTATTTCCTTTACTTTCCAGTGCATTGTTCATCCCAAAATGTCCGAACCGCAGCTCGCAAACTCGCCGTGAAAATCTTATACCATCCTAAAACATGTAAGCCTACTCCGGCACCACAAAACCTTGAATTCACTTGCAAATATTACGGGGCTTTACACTGAAATACTTCAAAATTTTCCGGGGTGATACAATCAGTCTCCCCAGGGTGGTATTTTTTCTCTTAGCATGCTTGTGATCGATATTAGTTATTTCGTAGGTATAAGCATTGTGGCTTGATGGGCATTTCCTTATTTATTGTTATGTGTGGATCGGATGGCAGCCGCCACGGGTACGTTGTTTTGATTGGGTTGCATGCCGCAACATTATCATGTGTAGATCGGGTTGCATGCCGCAACATTGAGATACTGAGTACAATTCCATATATTTATTCTTGTGTATGTTGTTTCTCATTATTTGAGAAGGGTTCATAGCGTCTGTTCTACCATCTTATTCGTTACACGGGCCGGATAGTTCCTTTCCCAAAGTTCTTTTTTCCTTATGTATCGCATTCAAGATTGTAGCTTGTTGGCGCATTGTTGGCATCATATGCGATTTTTGGCAGTGTTTGAGATGGCTTATTGCTTGAGTAGCTTGTACTGGGTAAGACAAAGTTATTGGACCTAGGATCAGTGTGATCGGAGTTATGAAGGGTATATTAAAGATCAAATATCGTTATTCAGTTCAAAATGAGGTAATGGTTCCTGTCAAGAGGAGAGACTCCATGATTTATTGATTTGGCTAGGTGGTTGTGAGTTTCTACATATCTGTTCAGTCGTGGTGGTATCGCGAAAGTTGGAACAGGGCTTATATGTGCTATGAGGTATACTACGGGCTTCGAGTCAGTGCAATTGTAGATGTTGTGCTTGGAAGAGGTTGCCTTGGGCAAATGAGTTATGCGGTGCATTGTGTGATGTCAGCATAGGTGCATAATCAGGTGTGGACTCAGCATGTGGAGATTGATACGGTGTTCATATGATAGAATCAGGTCTTGTAAAGGGATTCGAAAGTTGGAATTTGGTTCTAAGGCTTATTGACTAAATAAGAGGGAGGATCTTCCCTCTGGCTCGAGCTAATATACTCAATTGGGTTGTAGTGGCACGGGTAGGTGCACAAGGTGTTGAACATTAATTTTGGACAACTCCAGAGCAGCTCTTAGCACATTCGAGGACGAACGTATATTTAAGTGGGGAAGATTCTAATGACTCAACCGGTCGTTTTGAGCTCTAGCGCATCGTTCAGCGGTTTGAGGCCTTGAGTTGCTTCATTTCATGTTTTATGACTTGTGCATGTGGTCGGAATTAAATCTCGGGACGTTCGGAGTTGATTTGGAAAGAAATTTCTACATTTCGGAAGATTTAAGTTGGAAGAATTGACTAAGGTTTGGATTTTGACTAAACGATATTGGAATCGGGATTTAAAGATTCCAATAGGTTCGTATGATGATTTCGGAGTTGGGCATATGTTTGGGTTGAATATCGGATCACCCGGGAGCATTTCAGCGCTTATTATGGAAGCTTGGCAATTTGAAGGTTTAAGAATTTCTTAAGTTTGATTTTAGGTTCTGAACCTTGGAATAGGTTTGTATCGTGATTTGTGACTTGCACGCAAAGTTTGGCATCATTCCGAAATGTTTTGATATGGTTCGGACGCGTTCGTCAAAGTTTGAAAATTTGAAAGCTTAAAGAAGGATTTCGATTGTCGATCCGTAGTTTCGATGTTGTTTGGCATTATTTGAGGCATCGACTAAGTTCGTAATGTGTTTTGGGACGCGTTGGTATTTTTGGTAAAGGTCCCGGGGGCCTCGGGTGCGAATCGATTGGAAACGGATCATGTTTGGACTTGGGAGAGGTGCTGAGGCAGCTAGGATTTAGTGAAATCGCACCTGCGTAGAAAGGGCCGCAGGTGCGAGCCCGCAGGTGCGGCGTTATGGCCGCAGAAGCGACATTTGGACCGAGCTGCGATGGCCATAGATGCAAGGATATTTCTGCATCTGCGAGCCCACAGATGCGAAGGGTGCTACGCAGAAGCGGAAAATGAAATGGGCAGCTGGGGTCGCAGAAGTGGAAGATATCCGCATGTGTGGGAGCGCAGGAGCGTGTGGTGGATCGTAAAAGCGGTCGCGCAGGAACCACAATTGGCCCGCAAAAGAGGATTTGCTTGGCTTGGAGGGAACCGCACCTGCGATAGATTTTTCCGCAGGTGCGAAAAGTATGCTGGGCAGATTGTTTAAAATCGGGGTTTTACTCATTTTCTCTCTTGGTTTGGGAAATTGTTGGAGAGCTTCAAGTGGAGGTTTTCATCATCTATGGCAAGGTAAGTTATTCCCACCTATTGTAAGTCAAATACATGGATTTTATAAGGATTTAAACATGGAAATTAGTAGAAATTATGGAGGGTTTGGTAGAAAACCTCGAATTTGGTATTTTTGGAATTTGACCACGAAATTGGACATGGAATTAGGAATAGATTATAATGGGTAAGGTTTATCTTCGAAAATTTCCAGAAACATCCGGGTGCGTGGGCCCGAGCGTTGATTTTGTTGCCTTTTAAGCTAAGCTGTAAATCATTATAAATTGGTAAATTATACGTATTGGTGTATATTTTGATTGGTTTTCACGTTGTTTTCTATTTTTGAAGAGACAGCATCGGGTTGAGGTGTTTGAGTGGCGTTGGAGTCGGTTATGGAAGTTCGGAGCAAGGTAAGTCTCCTGTCTAACTATGTGAGGGGGAACTACCCCTAGGAGATGTATTTGATATGTGCTACTTGTTGTAGGGCCTACGTACGCACGAGGTAACGGAGTCCGTACATAGCAAAATTCATGTTATTGTCTGAGTAGACTTAGGTTCACACCATGCTATAGTTGTACTATTTGAGTTGTCCCTTGCCTATTAAATTCCTTTATTTTACATTATAACTTGAGACTAGACTTGCGTAGAGTGATAGACTTGCTATTGTAGAGATTTGACAGGCTTCATGATCAGCCGCGGAATAATTGTAACCCCTTACGCATTTCTCCCGCGCTATGCGTTTTCCTCGAAAGGTTTTCCTTAAATTTATAACTCACACGTCTTTTCGTGAGTGGGGTCAAGGACACGTTAAAGCTTCTTATTCTAATGGGATCGGGCCGTTCGACTCAGCAGTATAATAGATACATCTATTGTTCGTCCCGTTCGACTCTCGACAATGCGTACATTATGATGGGATAGGGGTGTTCGCCTCGGCAGGATTAAATATCACACTCTCATGGGAGCGGGCCGTTCGACCCTTGGTAGTGCACACATTATGATGCGATTGGGGTGGTTGCCTTAGTAGGATTATGTATCACACTCTCATGGGAGCGGGTCGTTCGCTTCGGCAATATGATAAATGTATCTCTTGTTCGTGTCGTTCGACCCTCGGCAGTGCACAAATTATGATTTGATCGGGCCATATGCCTCGACATTTCTATAAAATACTCTTATGAAATCATGCGTAATAATTGACATGAGGCCAGTATATCTGCGAGTTTTTCTAATTTGAACTATGACGGCCTATCTAGCGAGGTCCATTCTATATACTCTGATTGAGGAGGTAAGTACTAGCTGAAAGGTTGAGCTATTGCTGAGAGGAGAATTGTACCACGTATTTATACTTGTTATTGCGTTTATTTAATCTGACTCACATATTTTTACTTCTGTTGTATCTGTCTTATTGGACCACTAGTAAGTGTTGATGTTGACCCCTCATCACTACTTCTCTGGGATTAGGCTAGATATTTACTGGGTATACATTGATTTATGTACTCATGCTACACTTGCTGCACTTATTGTGCAGGTACATATATGTCTGGTGGTCTTTTGGGCGCAAAGGCACGGCTATTGCAGGGACTTTACCGTGAGCAGCATTCCATGTTACGATCCGCAACCTGCAGAGTCTCCATCAGAGGTATATATATTTTCCTGTCTAATTTGTATTCCAGACAGATATTATATTTTATTATATTTCCTAGTTGATACTCATGCACTTGTGACACCGGGTTTTGGGGGTTCCTACAGGTTGTTCATCATTGTAGTTCGTGTAAATATTATCCTTTACCCTGTAAATTCTATTTTATACTTTTAATTAATAAACATTATGATTTCAAAGTAATTAAATGAGTAATTAAATTGATCAATCATCGTTGGCTTGCCTGACGGCGGCGTTAGGTGCCATCACGAATTATAATAGATTTTGGGTCGTGACATGCTACTTGTTGTGGGAGCTACGTATGCACGAGGTGACGAGAGTCAGTACGTAGCTAGAATCATGTTTATGTTCGGGTAGACGTAGGACTTTACCATGCAATAGTTACACTACTTGAATTCAACTTGTTGGTTTAATTACCTAAAACTTATAATTGGAATTTGATAGAGATCATGTTAGATCGAACCTCAATACCTTGAGTTGTTTGGCGAGATAATTGATTGTTGGTAAATGTCATGTTTAGTCTGTGTCTCTGTCCTTGTGTTGCAAATACGTGACCCGTAATTCGATAAGTTTTCTTTCTTCCTGTGGAACGGGCCGCATGCCTCAGCAGTGCAATGAAATAGCAATATGAGATGCATCCATGGATCGGGCCGTACGACCTCGGCAGTGTATGTACACGACTATTATGGATCGGGCCGAACGACCTCGACATAACTCGTGCATAATATCGCTAGGATTCTGAATACTCACGAGATTTCCCCTTTGATTTGAGACTTGGCATTTACATGATATTTCTTATTTGTTTGAGATAGCACCTGATATTTGAGTAATTCATTCTGTCATTATGTTGGAATATTATGTTAGTTATAGTTTCTTACCTCATTACTACCATTGTATTTCATGTCTATTTATAATTTATTGTACTGATTTATTGGACTACCATAAGTGTCGATGTCGACCCCTCGTCACTATTTCTCTGGGGTTAGGCTAGATACATATTGGGTACGCGTTAATTTACCTACTCATGCAACACTTCTGCACTGATTATCCAGGTATATTTTGATGGTCATTTGAACGCATGGTGCAGCTGTTGAGGGGACTTTACGGGTGAGATGCATTCCATGTTACAATCCGTAGCACACGGAGTCTCCATCATATTCATTTATGTTGTCCTATCTATTTTACATTCCAGACAGATGTAGTATTAGTATTGTACTTCCTAGTAGATGCTGATGCACTTGTGACACCGGATTTTGGGAATTCCTAGTAGATGTTTATGGTATTTATTTAGTATTGTCACTTTTTCCTTTTATTTTTTTTTATTGATGCTTTATATCTCCATGTTTTTCTATGCTTACTCTCCTTTACTTAATAAAACCCATAATTTCAAAAATAATAAAATAAATAATTAAGTTAATAGTTCACTGTTAGCTTGCCTAATAGCAAAGTTGGGCGCCTTCATGGCCTACTGTGGAAATTGGGCCGTGAAAGCAAGATAGAAATGAGATAAAATGAGAAAATTCCCAATTTTCAAACTTATCATCGGCTCAGACGCTTCTCTTCACGATCGCGATCAAAAATGTCGCAGTCGCAAAAACTATTCTGCTGCTGCCCAATAAACACACTACGCGATCATGTATGACACTCTGCTATCGCATAATACAATTAGTTGTGCCTCTGTGAATGTAGGACTTCTTTGCGTTGGCGAAGACTAACTTCCCCTTGCTACACGCAAATGTGGAGCTCCTACCCAGGCCAATATGCGAACATGTACCACATGGCACGAACGCAATGGACCAACTTCTAGACTGCCAAACACCCTACGTGAATGCGGTGTACCTCCCGCAATTGCAAATAAAATATTCGCCCCATATCCAAATCATGCTTTGTGATCAAGCCACACCTGCCGTGATCGTGATGCATAACAATGACACCAGAATACTAGCGACTGCAAATAAAAGGAAAATAGTCTGAAACCATCCCGAAAGTCACCTAAGGCCCCGGGACCCCGTTCAATCATGCCAACCCATCCCAATACCTTAACCAAACGTATTCAAGGGCTATGCCATGAATAACATCAAAACCAAGAGTAGATAAACTAATCCTTCTCTTTAAGTTTCAAACCTTCAAACTCCGTCGAACGCGTCTGAATAACATTTAAACATTACGGATTACGACCAAACTTCACAAACTAGTTCCGATCAATAAAATAAATCTATCCAAGGTCTAAAAATAACAATGGGAGTCCAATAATATCAAAATCCACTGCAAGTCAAACTTAACAAATTAAAAAACCTTTAAAAATACAAACTTCCGACAATAAGCGCAGAATCGCTCTCGAGACACTCAAAACTTAACTCGGACATATGCTCAAGTTCAAAATCACTACACAAACCTACTGGAACCTTCAAATCTCGATTCTGACGTCATTTACTTAAAAGCCTTGGACAACTCTTCTAATTTGAAGCTTCCAAATTGAGAATCATTCTTCCAAAATAATTTTGAACATGTCGAACATCGAAACCAACCATATTTACAAGTTATAATGCACCATATGAAGCTACTTAAGGTCTCAAACTGCCGAGTAGAAATGCTAAAGCTCAAAATACCTGGTCGGACGTTACACTTGTAAAAAATCAATAATAATGAGATAAAATATTATTGAGGATGCACCATCAAATAACAAGAAAGAGAAAGAAGCCTTCCAGACCAAAGAATTACCGTCTAAGAAAAAAACAAAAGCAATTAATACAACTGTAGAAAGGTTGGACATAAGACTGTGAATTGTCGTCCTCTAAAGAAGGACAAAAAAAGGGTCAGGCAAACATGGTTGAAAAAATAAGAAGATGGAGAAATTGTGTGTTATGCTTTATGAATTTAACTTGGTAGAAAATTCTAAGGAATGGTGGATTGATTCTTGAACCACGCACAATTTTTGTGCTAACAAAGGATTGTTTGCTTTTTATGCTCCCGCAGGACCCGACGAGCCTATATTCATGTGAAACTCCACAAATATAAAAATTAAAAGAGTTGACAAGATATCCTTAAAGATAACCTCACGCAAAATTGTGACTAAATAATATTCTCCATGTCCCTGAAATTCACAAGAACGTAATTTCTATCGCACTTCTTGTCAAGAATGAATTTAAGTGCGTGTTTGTTTCTAATAAAGTTATAATAAGTAAGAATGATATGTATGTAGGAAAGGTTACCTAACTGAATATATTTTCAAGCTGAATGTAATAACTATTGAAATGAATAAAGTTAAAGCTTCTTCTTACTTACATGACTCAAATAATTTATGAAATGCACATTTAGGTCACGTCAACTTCAAAGTTATGCGAAACATGATTAACGTGGAAGTATTACCTATGTTTGAATACAATAAATTAAAATATCTAGTATGTATGGAATCAAAATAAAATTAAACATCCTTGTAAGTCAGTTAAAAGAAATTCAAATCCTTTAGACTTAATTCACACAGATATTTACGATATGAAGTCAATATTATCTCACGGCGGAAGAAAATATTTCATACCTTTAATTGACAACAACATTAAATATTGCTATATTTAATTACTTAGTAGTACATATGAAGCAATTGATACATTTAAGAAATATAAAAATAAAATTGAAACACAACTAAATAAAAAATGATAAGAAGTAATAAGGGTGGCAAATATGAATCTCTTTTTGAAGAAATATATTTGAAATATGGCATTATTCATCAAACATCTGCCATTTACTCGCCACAATCTAATGAAATTGTTTAAAAAAAAAAGAAGCAGAATATTAAAGGAGATGATAAATGCCTTGTTGATAAGTTCTGATTACCCTTGAGCTTGTGGGAGGAAGCTATCCTTACGGCTAAATAAATACTAAATCGAGTTTCTCATAGTAAACAATTCATTCCATATGAAAATTAAAAAGGAAAAAAGTATAATTTAAAAGATTTTAAATTATGGGGGTGTTTGACTAAAGTGCAGTCTCCTCAACCAAAATTTATTGATTATGTTTTCATATGATATGCAATCTATAGTAAGGCATATCGATTTCTGGTTCATAAATCAGAAAATCTCGAGATTCAAATTAATATAGTAATTAAATCATACAATGTTGAATGTTTTGAAAATATATACCCGTATAAAAATGTAATATGAGTCATCTCACAAAAAAATCTAAGAAACCTCTAAAACAAACTAAGAAAAAGTACACTTTATGAGCAGAAGCCAAGATGTAATAAATGTCAAAGGTCTTTTATTTCTTTTAGACCAGATTTTATACATTCTTGATGGAAATGGGCCTCAAATTCTTAAAGAAGTTATATCTTCCTTTGAAGCATAATTTTTTAAAGGAATAGTCAATTAGTGAGATAGAGTCCATATTACATTGTCATACTTGTGAATTGGTTGATCTTTCTTCAGGGAACAAACCTTTGGGTTTCAAATGAATTTTTAAAAGTAAAATAAAAGATGATAGTACTATTGACAAGGAAAAAGTTTTTTGTCAAAGGTTTTAAACAATAAGAAGTTCTTGATTACTTTGACAGTTACTCACTGGTAATGAGAATTATATCCATTCAAGTGTCAATAGTGTTAGCCGCTGGGTACGATACCAAAATCCATCAAATAGATATGAGAATAACCTTCTTAAATGAAAATTTAGAGGAAGAAATTTATATGGAACAACTTGAAGAGTTTGTGGTTTTTGAGAAAGAAAAAAAGGTGCACCAACTTATTAAGTCACTTTACACACTAAAATAAGCACTCAAATAATGGCATGCAAAATTTGACCAAATAATATTGTCGACGATTTCAAGATTAAAGAGTGTGGCAAATGTGTTTATATTAAAAATAATCTGAATAAAGTTGTCATTGATTTTATATATAAATAATATGTTGAGAGTGATTAACGACATTGCTAACAAAAATGCTACTAAGTACACGCTTACTAGTAAGTTTGATATGAAAGACTTAGGAGTTGCCAACTTAATATCGGGAATCAAGATCCATAAGACTCAATCTCATTATATTAAAATGGTACTTATAAAGTTCAAATATTTGGACTTCAAATATGAAAGAAATCTAGTCGATTTAAACCACACTTTTGCAAAGAATAAAGATCAAAGCAAGTATCAATTGAATTATGCTTGAGAATTGGAAAGTTTGATAAATATCATTAATTGTATATTACCTGATATATCTTGTGTGATAAGTAAATTGAGTCGATACACAAGCAATCCCGCTAAACTCATTGGATAGTAATGAAATGAGATTTGGGATATTTAAAATATACCCAAAATTATACTTTGCACTATAATAAGTATTTCGCGATTATTAAGGGATATGGTGACGCAAATTGGATCAATAGATCAAAAGAAACTAAATTCACAAGTGGATATATTTTTATTATTGGCGGAGGAGCGGTATCTTGGAAGTCATTCGAATAGACATTCATCGCCCGCTCTATAGTGGAATCTGAGTTCATAGCTTCAGGCAAAGCCGGTAAAGAAGTTGAATGGCTCCGAAATTTCATAGAAGACATATCATTTTGTCCCAACCTTTGGCACCTATATGAATATATTGTAATAGTCAAGCAGCAATAGGAAGGGTTAAGAGTGTTATGCATAATAGAAAATCTCTTCACATACGACGAAGAGATAATATTGTTAGACAACTACTCTCTAGTGAAATTATCACAATTGACTATGTAATATAAAAAAGATAATATTCGGATTTACTTACAAAAGGTCTAACTAGATTGGCGGTTGAGAAATCATCGAAAGGAATATGACTATGGTGGAGGACAAGTCATCATGGCATTAACTCTACATAGAAGACTAGAAATTCCAAGATATAGGTTCAAGAAGATCAAACAAAGTTATGATTGATAGTTCAACATTGTCAAATAAATTTTTGGTCCATTCTCATGATGAGACAATGTTCAGTAATAAAGATGTTACAACCCAAATTCGCGTACCTTAGATCATGCCGTAAGTTAGTCCACGTAAATCCA
>AWOL01S0150824.1:0-10919 GCA_000715115.1 Nicotiana otophora
ATGAAATCATAGAAGGTAACAGCTCAGTACACAGAAACACAACAGGGGATCTCCCGAGATACCTCCTTGTAGTCCCAAACATAAATGTGTAGTACAGGGGGGTTTCACGACCCAAACCGATGGGCCGCGACGGGCACCCGATACCTTACTCAACTGAGTACCAATGTAACGTATCTTTCTTATTACATTATTATATATACGTGACATACGAGCCTAATAGGCCAACATCATCTTTTATAAACTCAAAACATAGGTCGACAAGGCCGTATAATCTTTCACGTATAAGACATATGTCTACAAGCCTCTAAGAGTACATAATTGTCATAAAGGTCGGGACGGAGCCCCGCCATACCAAACCATACACATCTAAATCCTACTGACCAAACAAGAAACTCTGGAGTAAATGGAGTTCACCAATATCTTCTGCTAAGCTGATCGCCTACTTGGAGGACTCTTGACCTGTCTATCGAGATATGCGGGCATGAAACGCAATGTCCCCAAGCAAAAAAGATGTCAGTACAAAATAATATACCGAGTATGTAAGGCACTATACTGAAAGTTGAAACTGAACTAATAATATAATAATTGAAAGCAACTGGAAGTCAATGATAATTTGAAGATATGCTTACCTGCTAATACTGACTCAACTCTCTCAATAAAGTAAGTAAAAATATTGTGCGGCCTTATAAGGCTCGGTATATATATAACTGCTCTGCCGTAGTAGGCTCGCTCATAGGCGCTCGGCCATACGAGGCTCTGTATCTCGGCCAACGGGGCTCGCTTATAGGCGCTCGGCCACAGTAGGCTCGGTATATAACTTACCATCTAATCAGAGGCTTCCCAATAGGGGCCTGCCCATCGATTATAGCTCGATGGTAATAAAAATACTGTAATACTGTATATATAGACTCTCTGCCCTCTTGACTGAAAAAAGAAATACTCAAACGAATATGAAGTCCCGATAAGGAGAATACTATAATTTATGAGACTAGGATAATATTTATAAATTCGAGAGTATGAACTTCACTTTATGCCTTTATCAAATACATAATTATGAGATCATGCCAAAATGAAAGAAGGGCTTCACCTTAATATACCCGGAGTAGGAAAAGATTCGTGTGATGTTCTTGAAAAAGTTTGCACCGTACTCCCTTAGAATCGCAAAATCCCATTGCTATTACGTAGTATAATTTCAGATAAAACAATTTGGTGAAGCAAAGTCACAAAAATCTAATCCTTTTAAAGAATTCATATGAATTCCCTATGTTAGGAATCGCTGAATTCTTATCAGATGCAACTTACATTCTTAAGAATGGATAAGATTCTTACATTTCTAAGACTTATTATGGCTTTTCTTTCTTAAATGAACGCCAAGTCTCATTTCTTTAATGTTGCCACATACTACAATGACTTAAAGAGTCAACATGAGATTTTGGGGGGTCCTGCCACGAATGCCTCCTCACTTATCCAATTATCACCCTTATCCTTAATCAATTCATTTATTCCCCCACTAGTCCAATAATTAACCAATTACCCACATAGTTAAGAATTTTATCAAATTATATAAAATACTACTCACTTTTGATACACTTTATACACCTTACAGTCATAGCCATATGGTACCTTGTATGGTACTAGTCCATAAATACTGGGTATTTTAGCTCGGACAATATTTTATCCCAATTTGTCAAACTTTGACGAAAATTCATTTATTTTTTATTTTTTTATCCTCTCACCTTCACCAATTTACTCATCACTTGTTTAAAATATCATAATGCTTATAATCACGAAGTAATTGCATTCCCGAACTTGCGTCGATTAACTTACGACGAAACTTTATCGTACGAAAATGCGGGATGTAACATCATTCCCCCACTTTGGAACATTCGTCCTCGAATGTTGACTGATATACTTATCATTTTCATAACTTATGTCCTCTGAATACTTTAGTACTTTCCTTGCCATCTAAGCAATTGTTCTGTGGATAAATTTAATTGCCAGGACATTCCCCCCTTTAAGATTCTTTCTCATACCACGACTTGTAGTCGGAATCCTTCCAATTTCGTAACTGTTGCTACCTTCTGTCATAGATCTGTTTATCCATCTATATGACTTTACTTCCATAACTCTTACCTTGATTTATCGTTATTGAGGGCTAACCAAACTCCAGGTTACTTTCGTTGCTTATCCTATATGCAATAAGCTAAGTCCTTTAATGCCCCCTCATTACTGTTCATCTTAACAATGACGGTTTAATATCATCTCATACTTTGTGACCTTTGTCCATCCATTATTGAATCATCTTATTAACGATAACTTGGCCTCTTATGTAACACTACCGCTAGGGATCACGTCTCATTGGGGACATCTGGAGTAATTAGATTGATCCACCTAGGGGTGATATTGTACTTCAATAACCGTACATTATAACATCACAATGTGACTCACTTACATGGGTATTTTAATCTTGTACAATTCATGAAATCCCTTCAAATCATCACTCAATCGAAGGTCCAAAAGTCATCCTTCATTTATCACAAATATACCCTCATTTACTATCAGGGCAACATTCCATCTCTTTTAAATGCTGTTAGTATTAGACTTCTTTGAGTTCATTCAGGCTATACTGAGCTTTCTATAACTTAGATAAATCATCAACTCTCTTGTTTTCATGGTCTTAATCCTGAGGACTTATCCATTCTCATCACCTTTTCACTCACCCTTTCTTATCATTATTCATGTCATAAATCATTATCACTTTACTATACTTTAGCTTGCGACCTATACGTATTTGCACCATAGATTTCCTTATGTCATCCTGGAACATCATGTGAGACATCACATAGTCTCTAAATCATCTTTACTCTCTTAGTTAGACCTCTTGATACTTAGAAACCATAGGTTGGGAGATATGCCACTGACGACGCCGCTACCATTCCTGGATATTGAATCCCATCACTTCTATACTTTTATATTTAGTATGGATTATTCGAAACCTTCTGCGTTTGAGTTTCTCGTATGTTGTTTACCTTTACCTTACTTACCTTAAAATATCGCATGATATCTTCTATCTCTTTCATGACCTCCCTTCCACAAAGGTATAATGCACATCCGCGACTTGAAGCTCTATTATAATACTTGCACTTCTATGCATACACACTCTGATGGGAGCTTCATATTGACTTCTTGTGAGGCTGGTACTCTTCTAACCGACTTTATCATAGACCATTATAGAATATGGCTACTGTACTATCTCTCTTGTACCTCTGATATTAAGAGCGATCCTGCAATGTTCTCAGTCACGATTTGTATAATTTTCTGGGTCCTATAATCAGACTCCTGATTTACTTCGTTGTTGTAACTCATTATTTTCCTCTTCCTTCTGATCAGCCTTTATGTAGGCTTAAGCTATCTTCTGATCTGTGGCTCACAGTATTAGTTATTACTTTAGTCTTTCATGGGCTCTATGGAATATTCATGATATAATCTTCTGATAATTCAATCCTTTGTCTAAGACATGGACTCAATTTTTTTCTTTTAACTTATACTAGAGTCTTCTATGGCTGTATGATTTCCAACATATATGCTGCATGGATAATGCTCTAAAATCTTAAGTGTGTTCATAATGTAACTCACTCTGGATCATTGATCGAATAATTCCTTTTGTTCGTTCTCAGCTTTCTTTAAACGTAAGCTATTACTTTTCCTTGTCGTCATGGCCCCTTGTTACACGCATACTTAGCTTATCTTAGTGCTCACACATATTGGAATTCCATACAATTCATATGATCTTGAATATTACTTAAGATTTTACTTCCCGTTCATTAGCCATGGTAGGTGCCACCTGCTGATAGAGTGCATACAATGTTGTTGTGAGATTGTTGCTACATGGACATTTCCTATTTAGGTGATTGTGCTTGGTTAAAGCCTTTTTCCTTATTTCCTCTGCCAGTCTTTCATTGTAGTACTTAGGGACGACCCTATGATTCTTGCAAAGCTGCGAGCTTATTGCATCGTATACTCGACGGAATTTTTGATGTTCGTACTCATATATAAAATTCTTTAGTTACTTACCTCCATACTTATATGCTTGTACCTTTGCTCCCGAACTGAAGTTTTGACTGTCTTCCCTTAACACTCATACGGTATCTTTAACTACCCCAACTCCTGTTCGAATATTTCTCAATGTCACGATGTCATATCTGCGAGACTGAATTCCCCATGTTGGGGTTTACTCTATTTATCTTGCACGATTTATTGATTTGTCTGTATCCTCTTGCCTAGCCATAACTAGGCTCTTCCTGAATCAACTACTAACTAATCGTTGGCTCAGTCTCATATCAATATTTCGCGTAATATTTCTTGGGTCATTTCCTTTGTCTTAACTTATGTCTCGTACTGACTCCTTATTTATCAATAACATCTCGAGTAGGAACCCTCACTTCCACTCCTTGATGTCGTGTTTGCATAATGTTTTGGAATCGTAGCCTATCTATAGGCTTTGAGTAAGTGAAATCTCATCCCTTTCTCTTTTTTATCACATTCTTCCTTTACCATTCAATAATTACTAGAACACTTATTTCTGACTTAATGCCACATCCCTCCATATTTCCCCTTTTAGGGGAGTACCAATATTTAGCGCTACGATGCTCTACCTATAGATGTTTTATCTCTTCATCTTTGGCATCTTTTCACATCATCAATGACCCTTACTCGCCTTGCAGTAATACTCTTGTACCCAGGATAACAACATTCCTTACTCACGAGGATGACACTTAGTGAAACTGGCACATATACTCCATTAAGCTTAACTTTCCTCACATTTCTTGTTTTAGGGAAACGTATTCCTGAATGATCATTCTCTGAATCTCTCATGAATATTCTTCTGTTATCCATTCTATTATTGCTGGAACATAATCTAAAGTTCTCATGACGCCGATTATTATCAAATTACTCAGTCCCTAATTCATGTTTAGTTTATCTTGGTCACCATCCTATACCGATTTTTATTAATCTGGGGTCTAACTTTTCCTTTTGGTAATCGCGTTAGAGTCGCGAACTTATTTCTCGAAATGAGGATGTGACTGTATGGCCTATACGCTTTTGTTGTCTTAAGGCACATCACCTCTCGTCTCTTTCTTCACTTGACTATAGATTCTGTAATACTCTACCGTTGTCATCCATGTATCATATCTTACTCATAATGCTTCATTAACTCTCTTCTTATTTTCCGCTAACATTTATGTCTATCAGTTTATTCTGAAAACATCAATAAGATATTCTTTTGCTTTTAGCTCCCCTTTGCTCCATCCACTGGCTCTTAGGGTTGCCTAGCATTATCTCTCTACTAGGGACGGGTGTCATACTAAGATAATATTTATCCTTTCCAGGCTTCCAGTGTCTATCTTTGTAGCACTCATATCTAGTTGTACTATTTTAGAGTGCACCATCTAGGTGTCTCACAAGGAGATCCATCAGCACATTATCCTTCGAAAATGTCAACTAATGCAAACAATCCATCCACCATTTTGGGTCACTCTACATCCACAATTTTGGGTCACTCTACATCCACAATTTTGGGTCACACTAACCCCAGCCGGATCCTGATATCCGTCCTCCTCTTATACTGCTTCTGTTAGCTTCCATAAGGCATAAATGAGATAGGCGTGGCCAATTGTACATGCCTCTGTTACAATTGAAGGTAACTCAAAAGGCTTATATTCCTCTGCCTGAATTGTAAATACTGTTAATCTTCATTAACTAAGTGCCTTGTATCCTTCTTCACCTTGCTTCTTTTACTTGCTGATAGACATTCCTGCCTTAGGGATCCTTATCAAGAAACTTACACATTTTAGTACACACATGATCAGTTGAATACTTCATATTTATCCATCATAAGCATGATGCAAAAAAAAAAATCGAGTTCCTCTAACTCAACTCTTCCACACATATATCTCTTATCAACCGTCTTTCTGGACGTTGGCATCGTCGTATTATGAATAAGATAGAGTCCAGGAAATTGAGTTCTTACAACTCATCTCTACCACACGATCTAGAGTAAGAAGAAAGAATGACAGTCCTAAATTCTCTGTAGCCTCCTGCTTATAAGTGTGGTGCATGACACACACATAAACAAGACTTTACTAGACATAACTTGTAGACTCCCTAGGACAAAACAACTCTGATACCACTTTTGTCATGACTCAAACCGATTGGCTGCAACGGGTACCCCGTACCTTACTCAACCGAGTACCAACTGTCATATCTTTCTTATTGCATTATCATATACATGTGACATACGGGCCTAATAGGCCAACATCATCATTTATATACTCAAACCATAGGCCAACAAGGTCGTACAATCTTTCACGTACAAGTCATATGTTTATAAACCTCTAAGAGTACATAATTATCATAAAAGTCGGGATAGAGCCCCGCCATACCAAGCCATACACATCTAAATCATACTGACCAAACACGCAACTCTGGAGTAAATAGAGTGCACCAATATCTTCTGCTGAGCTGATCGCCTACTTGGAGGACTCTCGACCTATCTATCGAGACCTACGGGCATGAAACGTAGCGTCCCCAGGTAAAAGGGACGTTAGTACAAAATAATATACCGAGTATGTGAAACACTATACTGAAAGCTGAAACTGAACTGATAATATAATAACTCAAAGCAACTAGAAGTCAATGATAATCTGAAGATATACTTACCTACTGATACTGACTGAACTCTCTCAATATAGTAAGTAAACTAGTTGACCGACCTTATAAGGCTAGCTATATATATAACTGCTCTGTCGTCGTAGGCTCGCTCATTGGCGCTCGGCCATACTAGGCTCTATATCTCGGCCAACGAGGCTCGCTCAGAGGTGCTCGGCCATAGTTAACTCGGTATATAACTTACCATCTGATCAAAGGTTTCCGAATAGGGGCTTGCCCATCGATTATAGCTCGATGGTAATGAAAATACTGTAATCTTGTATATATAGACTCTCTGCCCTCTTGACTAGAAAAAGGAAATATTCAAATGAATATGAAGTCCCGATAAGGAGAATACTGTAATGTTTGAGACTAGGATAATGTTTATAAATTCAGGAGTATGCACTTCTCTTTATGTCTCGTTATCAAATACATGTAATTACGAGATCATGCCAAAATGAAAGAAGGGCTTAGCCTTAACATACCTGGAGTAGGGAAAAATCCGTATGATGTTCTTGGAAAAGGTTGCACCGTACTCCCCTTAGAATCGCAAAATTCCGTTGCTATTACGCAGTATAATTTCAGATAAAATAATTTGCTGAAGCAAAATCACAAAACTCTAATCCTTGTAAAGAATTCATATGAATTCCATATGTTAGGAATAGTTGAATTCTTATCAGATGCAACTTACATTCTTAAGAATGGATAAGATTGTTACATTTCTAAGACTTATTATGGCTATTCTTTCTTAAATGAATGCCAAGTCTCATATCATTAATGTTGCCACATACTACAATGATTTAAAGAGTCATCATGGGATTTTGAGGAGTGCTGCCACGAATGCCTCCTCACTTATCCAATTACCACCTTTTTACTTAATCAATTCATTAATTCCCCCAATAGTCCAATAATTAACCAATTACCCACATAGTCAAGAATTACTTCAAATTACATAAAATACTACTTTCTTTTGATACACTTTATACACCTTACTATGATAGTCAAATGCTACCTTGTATGGTACTAGTCCATAAATACTGGGTATTTTAGCTCGGGCAGTATTTTATCCCAACATGTCAAACTTTGAGGAAAATTCACTTTTTTGATTTGCTTACCCTCTCACCTTCACCAATTTACCCATCACTTGTTTAAAATAGCATAATGCTTTTAATCACAACATAATTGCATTCCCGAACTTGCGTCGATTAACTTACGACGAAACTTTATCGTACGAAAATGCGGGATGTAACAGGGGGATCTCCCGAAATACCGTTCCGCAGTCCCAAAGTAAATATGCAGTACAAGGGGATCTTTCTTAGTCCCAAAGTAAATATGCAGTACGGGGGGATCTCCCAATATTTTCCTTTTCGTAGTCCCAAAGTAAATATGCAGTACAGGGGAATCTCCCGGAATACCATTCTGTAGTCCCAGTAAATATGCAGTACAGGGGGATCTCTTGAAATTCCGTTCCGTAGTACCAAAGTAAATATGTAGTATAAGGGGGATCTCCCGGAATACTGTTCCGTAGTCCCAGTAAATATGCAGTACAGGGGGATCTCCCGGAATACCGTTCCGTAGGCTCAAAGTAAATACGCAGTATAGGGAGATCTCCCAGAATACCGTTCCGTAGTTCCAAAGTAAATGTGCAGTACATGGGGATCTCCCTGTATACCGTTCCGTAGTCTTAAAGTATATATGCCGAGAAAACAATAGAATTCAATAGTTACGACATGCAATTCTACAGTTCAACCTAAGTACCAGTTAAGGAAAGACAGATAAATTCACTAAGCATACTGCACGTAGTTCAAGTAAACGGTTAAGGCAAGTAGGCATGCAATTCTAATCTAGTAGGATACTACATATGCTGATGCAACTCAAATAAGAAAGAAATCATGTTATTATTTAATAGAAAATCAGGNGCCCCGCCATACCAAGCCATACACATCTAAATCATACTGACCAAACACGCAACTCTGGAGTAAATAGAGTGCACCAATATCTTCTGCTGAGCTGATCGCCTACTTGGAGGACTCTCGACCTATCTATCGAGACCTACGGGCATGAAACGTAGCGTCCCCAGGTAAAAGGGACGTTAGTACAAAATAATATACCGAGTATGTGAAACACTATACTGAAAGCTGAAACTGAACTGATAATATAATAACTCAAAGCAACTAGAAGTCAATGATAATCTGAAGATATACTTACCTACTGATACTGACTGAACTCTCTCAATATAGTAAGTAAACTAGTTGACCGACCTTATAAGGCTAGCTATATATATAACTGCTCTGTCGTCGTAGGCTCGCTCATTGGCGCTCGGCCATACTAGGCTCTATATCTCGGCCAACGAGGCTCGCTCAGAGGTGCTCGGCCATAGTTAACTCGGTATATAACTTACCATCTGATCAAAGGTTTCCGAATAGGGGCTTGCCCATCGATTATAGCTCGATGGTAATGAAAATACTGTAATCTTGTATATATAGACTCTCTGCCCTCTTGACTAGAAAAAGGAAATATTCAAATGAATATGAAGTCCCGATAAGGAGAATACTGTAATGTTTGAGACTAGGATAATGTTTATAAATTCAGGAGTATGCACTTCTCTTTATGTCTCGTTATCAAATACATGTAATTACGAGATCATGCCAAAATGAAAGAAGGGCTTAGCCTTAACATACCTGGAGTAGGGAAAAATCCGTATGATGTTCTTGGAAAAGGTTGCACCGTACTCCCCTTAGAATCGCAAAATTCCGTTGCTATTACGCAGTATAATTTCAGATAAAATAATTTGCTGAAGCAAAATCACAAAACTCTAATCCTTGTAAAGAATTCATATGAATTCCATATGTTAGGAATAGTTGAATTCTTATCAGATGCAACTTACATTCTTAAGAATGGATAAGATTGTTACATTTCTAAGACTTATTATGGCTATTCTTTCTTAAATGAATGCCAAGTCTCATATCATTAATGTTGCCACATACTACAATGATTTAAAGAGTCATCATGGGATTTTGAGGAGTGCTGCCACGAATGCCTCCTCACTTATCCAATTACCACCTTTTTACTTAATCAATTCATTAATTCCCCCAATAGTCCAATAATTAACCAATTACCCACATAGTCAAGAATTACTTCAAATTACATAAAATACTACTTTCTTTTGATACACTTTATACACCTTACTATGATAGTCAAATGCTACCTTGTATGGTACTAGTCCATAAATACTGGGTATTTTAGCTCGGGCAGTATTTTATCCCAACATGTCAAACTTTGAGGAAAATTCACTTTTTTGATTTGCTTACCCTCTCACCTTCACCAATTTACCCATCACTTGTTTAAAATAGCATAATGCTTTTAATCACAACATAATTGCATTCCCGAACTTGCGTCGATTAACTTACGACGAAACTTTATCGTACGAAAATGCGGGATGTAACAGGGGGATCTCCCGAAATACCGTTCCGCAATCCCAAAGTAAATATGCAGTACAAGGGGATCTTTCTTAGTCCCAAAGTAAATATGCAGTACGGGGGGATCTCCCAATATTTTCCTTTTCGTAGTCCCAAAGTAAATATGCAGTACAGGGGAATCTCCCGGAATACCATTCTGTAGTCCCAGTAAATATGCAGTACAGGGGGATCTCTTGAAATTCCGTTCCGTAGTACCAAAGTAAATATGTAGTATAAGGGGGATCTCCCGGAATACTGTTCCGTAGTCCCAGTAAATATGCAGTACAGGGGGATCTCCCGGAATACCGTTCCGTAGGCTCAAAGTAAATACGCAGTATAGGGAGATCTCCCAGAATACCGTTCCGTAGTTCCAAAGTAAATGTGCAGTACATGGGGATCTCCCTGTATACCGTTCCGTAGTCTTAAAGTATATATGCCGAGAAAACAATAGAATTCAATAGTTACGACATGCAATTCTACAGTTCAACCTAAGTACCAGTTAAGGAAAGACAGATAAATTCACTAAGCATACTGCACGTAGTTCAAGTAAACGGTTAAGGCAAGTAGGCATGCAATTCTAATCTAGTAGGATACTACATATGCTGATGCAACTCAAATAAGAAAGAAATCATGTTATTATTTAATAGAAAATCAGGTTTTTACACAATTATCCCGTGGTACGTACTCATCACCTCACGTACATACATACACGGTGCTCATATATCAAAAACAGTACAAATCTTACGGGGAGTT
>AWOL01S0150842.1:0-10537 GCA_000715115.1 Nicotiana otophora
ACTATATATATTGAATTCCCATGAGTTTATACAGTTTAATCATGGAATTTTGAAGGAAAATTTAGGGTTTTTGTCTACAACTTAAGAGGGTGAATTTTGGGGATTTAAGGGTCGATTTGGACTCGGTTTTGGAATCTAATCATATAGTTAGATTCGTCGGGTTATGGGTTATCAGGATCTACCCCTTGACTCGGGTTTTAACCATGTGGGCCCGAGTTAACTTTTAGGGATTTTATTAAAGATTGAAAATTTATTATTTAGAATTGATTTCTATAGCATATTTGACGTTACTGAGTTGTATTTGACTAGATTCGAGGCATTTAGAGGTTGATTTAAAAGGGAAAGCTATTTTAGAAGGTTGAACTCTTTACTAGGTGGAGGTAAGTCCCTTGTCTATCCTTGTAAGAGGGAATTTTCCTTGTAGGCGATTTATGTGCTATTTGCTACTTTATTTAGGTACTTCGTATATGTGACGTGACGAGCGTATATGCTCGGTTAGTTTATGACCATAGCCGGATAGATTTAGGCTTATATTATGCCTTGTTGAGACTTTAGAAATTATTATCCATGCTTAATTAATTCTTTGACCACGTAATGAATCATAAATCATTCGTAGAGACTATATTAGAATGATGACTTGTTGATTTGAATTTGACGGACTTCTTTCACCATGTTCGGTTTTCTACTTTAGCCATATCCATACAATTACCAATTTGCTCATGTTTGATATCATGATCGGGCTTAAGAATGATAAATAAACAAATTAAACTGTTATGGAAAACTGAATTACATGATTAGCCATAGCTATCTCTTATTCATGTTAATATTCATCCACATTCTATTATTTTGTCTTAGTGCATCTTTATTACATAATCTCATATGCATTTACATGAGTTGGAGAGTTGGTTATTGAGGAAAGTTGAGGATTTTCACACTACAAATCAAGCGGATATTGATTATGGACTTCAATATTATCAGTGATCGGGTTGCATACAGCAATATCGCTTGGATATGGATTTTTTACCGCTAGGTGATTACCCATGTCATTTTTGGCCCTGTGACTATGAGCACAAACACAAAAATTGGTACTAGTTGGACACTTGGTCAGTGTCGGGTCTATGGTATTGTACTGTGAGGTGTTTGAGATTTGATCATGAGCATGTATATGCATTCTGGATTTATGTAGTAGCTTGATATATATATATACACACACACACACACACACGCGTGTGTATGTGTGGTTTATATCACGATTTTGGAATAATATTTAGATATTGCCTTGTTTTGTCATGACCCAATTTCTCCTATAGGCCGTGATGGCACCCAACGTCGCCGCTAGGCAAGCCAACGGTGAACTAACCATGTATTTATTCTTTTTAATAATTTCAAAGTAGTGGATTTATATTTATTAAGTAAAAGAGAAGTGAAAAATTTAATAAAGTAAGTGTAAGCTCATAAAGGAGCAAGCACAATGATATAAATACCCCAAAACCATCAAATGTCTACTAGCATGTTTCTAAGACCCGATGTCACAAGTGAATGAGCAACTTGTAGAATATACAAAACACTAAGCTACTGTTTGAAATAGAGTAGACAAAAAATAAATACAAAAGAGAGACTCCAGGTGCTGCAGAACGGACTCAGAAAGCAGCTCACCACTATGCCTCGGGGTAATGGGGGTGCGCGCCTGAATGACTGCTAGATGCACCTGCCTCATATCCTGCACGATTAGTGTAAAAGTGTAGCGTGAGTACATAAACAATATGTACCCAGTAAGTATTCAGTCTAACCTCGAAGAAGTAGTAACGAGGGGTCAACATCAACACTCACTATGGGCCAACAATAAAATACAGAAATTCTAAATAGGCATGAGATTTGTGAATAATAATAATAACACGATAGTAAGCAGTGAATAAATGATTCTTTAATTGATAGTAAATTCCAAAAATCTTCAACTAACACATACTAACTCCAGATAAAATTCGGGCCAATAAATGAATTATTACCCCTGATTTCATAAAAATAATAATATCAAGTGTATTCGGGGCCCAAGCATTTCACACGCACAATTTATGCCAAGGTCGTACGACCTGATCCAGAATAATGTGTACACTGCCAAGGGTTGAGCGACAAGAACCATATATGCATCTATTATAGTGCCGAGGTGTTCGACCCGCTCCATAAGAAAAGAGAATACTCTATGAACACCCGATTTAAAAGCTATTACAAGACTAATACACAAGGAAGCACAATTTTCATTAACGGTCAAGTAACCCGCCAAAACTCAAAGTAAGTGAAATTCGGTCATTACGAATCCTTTATCAAGTTTCAATATAATGTAAGCATTTAAATTAACAAGTAGAGTACAAACAATACAAATATTTCATGATTTGGGTCCTAAAACTATCAGGACTTAAGCATAATTAGTAGCTATGCACAAACTCTTATCACCTCGTGTGTGTGTAGCCCCCACAATTAGAAGCATTTAGAAATTTAAAATACCTATGGGGTAAATTACCTCTCACAAGGTTAGGCAAGAGACTTACCTCGTCTCAAAGCTCACTTTCCGGCTCACGAATTCACTCTAAAGTCTCAACTTGGTGCCGAACAATCCGAAGCTAGTCAAATATTATATAAATTAATCAATATACACTCACAAGTTCGTAATTTAGCTATTAGAGTAATTACCCAACCCAAATTGAAAGATTCTTAAAATTCACCCCAGACCCACGTGCCCAGATTCTAGAAATTGTCGAACATAAATGTTACCCATAACCTCACGAACACAAATATATAATTTTCACCCAATTCCCTAATCATTTTCGTGGTTAAATCCCATTTTTATCAAAATCTGGGTTTTTCAACTAAACCCACAATTTCTACAATTTATGTGTTAAGAATCTACCCAAAAATGAATGTACTAAACTCATATGGTATAGAAATTACTTATCTCAAAGTGCTAGGTGAAAACCCCTCTTCAAGAGCTCCAAAATCGTCTAATAAGTGAAAGAAATAAACCAAAATAGCCTAAGTCCTGATCTTAAATGAACCTCACTACCCTAGCGATTTTTGTTTCTGCGGGTCCAGGGGCGCACCAGTGACGCCGCACCTGCGGAAAATCCATCGCATGTGCGGTCCTAGCCCAGGCTACCTCCCTTCGCTTCTGTGGACGGGCTTCCACTTCTGCAGACCCGCTTTTGCGGAAGATCTGTTGCACCTGCGACCTAGGCCTGGCCGGCCTCCATTCGCTTCCACGACCCTATCATCGCAGAAGCTAGGCCGCCTCTGCGGGCCACTGACCACCAATCCAAGGCCGCTTATGCGATCAAAGCTCGCACCTGCGACCATAATCTCGCAGGTGCGGATGCCCCAGAATTGGTATACCAGCAGTCCTTCATGCAACATTTTGAGTCCGATTCCAATCTGTTTCGCATCCGAGGCCCTCGGGACCCCATCAAATAACACTCACACATCCAACAACATAATACAGACCCGCTCGCGTGATCAAAAAACCAAAATAACATTTCAAAATACGAATCAGACGCCAAAACACATGAATCAAATTATAAAACTCAAAAACTTCTAGAAACACTTCCGCGCGTCCAATTCTTATAAAATCAACTCGGAATGACGCCAAAACGGACCTCGATAACAAAAAAACCTACTTCAAACAAAATTTAAAGAACTTGAAAACCTATAACGCGCTAACTTTCATTATTAAGCGCTGAAACACTTCCAGGTCATCCGAAATCCAATACGACATAC
Source organism: Nicotiana otophora (assembly GCA_000715115.1). Taxonomy (NCBI): domain Eukaryota; kingdom Viridiplantae; phylum Streptophyta; class Magnoliopsida; order Solanales; family Solanaceae; genus Nicotiana; species Nicotiana otophora. The sequence goes on from AWOL01S0150842.1 coordinate 3,766, forward strand.
GCCCAAGTCTAAAATCATCATACGAATCTATTGGAACCGTAAAATCCTGGATCCGGGGCCATTTACTAAAAATGTTGACCCAAACTAAACATCCCTGCAAGTCATAAAACAATAAAAGCACATATGGGGAGTCTTATGTAAGCGAACGGGGATCTAGAAAGCAAAACGACCGATCAGGTCGTTACGTTCTCCACCCCTTAAACAAACATTTGTCCTCGAACTGGTCTAGAATCGTACCTGGAGTGCCGAATAAGTGTGGATATCTATGCTGCATGTCATCCTCGGTCTCCCAAGTTGCCTCCTCGACTGGTTTACCCTTTCACTGAACCTTTACCGCAGAAATCTTCTTGGACCTCAACTGGCGAACCTGCCTGTCAACAATGGCAACTGGCTCCTCCTCAAAACACAGGCTCTCATCTAGCTGAATTGTGCTGTAGTCTAACACATGTGACCTGTCAGTATGATACCTCTAGAGCATAGACACATGGAAAACCGGATGAACTCCCGATAGACTGGGAGGCAAAGCAAACTCATAAGCAACCTCCCCAACTTGTCTCAACACCTCAAATGGACCAATAAACCTCGGGCTCAACTTTCCCTTCTTTCCGAACCTCATGATCCCCTTCATCGGCAAGACTTTCAAGAGAACCTTCTTGCCCACCATAAATGATAAATCACGTGCCTTCTGATCTGCGTAACTCTTCTGTCTGGACTGTGCTGTGCGAAGTTGCTCCTGAATCAACTTCACCTTCTCCAAGGCATCCTTCACCAAATCAGTACAATATAACTTAGCTTCGCCGGGCTCGAACCATCCAATGGGCGAACGACATCGCCGATCATACAAAGCCTCAAATAGAGCCATCTCAATGCTGGACTGATAACTGTTGTTATAAGAAAACTCGACCAAAGTTAAGAATTGATCCCACTGCCCTCCGAAGTCAATCACACATGCTTTGAGCATATCCTCCAAGATCTGAATCGTCAGCTCCGACTACCCGTCGGTCTGCGGATGAAAGGCTGTGCTGAGCTCTACCCGGGTCCCCAACTAACTCTGTACTGTCACCTAGAAATGCGAAGTAAACTGAGGGCCTCTATCTAATATGATGGAAATAGACACACCATGCAACCGAACAATCTCCTGAATGTAAATCTGGGCCAATCTCTCTGCAGAATACGTGATCACAACCGGAATAAAGTTTGCTGACTTGGTCAACCTGTCGACAATGACCCAAACTACATCAAACTTACTCAAGGTCCATGGCAACCCAACTACGAAGTCCATAGTGATGTGCTCCCATTTCTACTTAGGTATAACTATCTGTTGGAGTAGGCCACCTGGCCTCTGATGCTCATACCTAGTCTGCTGGCAATTCAGGCACCTCGCTACATACTCAATTATCTCCTTCGTCATCCGCCCCCACCAATAATGCTACCTCAGTTCGCGATATATCTTCATAGCACCTGGATGAATGAATACCGAGAGTTGTGTGCCTCATCTAGAATCTTTTCCCTCAATCCATCAACATTAGGAATACATAGATGGCACTGGAGTCGCAAAACACCATCCTCACCGATAGTAACCTCCTTGTAACCACCCTGTAGTACCGTCTCTCTGAGAACCAACAAATGTATATCATTCTACTAATGAGCCTTAATCTGCTCGAATAATGAAGACTGAGCGACGACGCATGCAAGAACTCAGCTGAGCTCTGAGATATCCAACCTCACAAGTCTGTTAGCCAAGGACTGAATGTCCAAAGCCAATGTCCTCTCCTCTACTGAAATGAATGCCAAACTACCCATACTCTCCTCCTTTCTGCTCAAGGAATCCGCAACTACATTCGCCTTACCCGGATGATAAAGGATGGTAATATCATAATCTTTTAATAAATCAAGCCACCTGCGCTGCCTCAAAGTTAGATCCCTCTACTTGAATAAATTCTGCAAGCTGCGATGATCGGTGTAAACCTCACATGACACCCCGTAAAGATAATGCCTCCAGATCTTGAGAGCATGAGCTATCGTGGCTAACTTCAAATCATGTACAACGTAATTCTTCTTATAGGGCTTCAGTTGACATGAAGCATATGCAATACCACGCCTCTCCTATATCAGTACATAACCCAAGACAACGCATGAAGCATCGCAATACACAGTATACATCCCTGAACCGGAAGGCAAAACTAACACCGGTGTTGTAGTCAATGGGATCTTGAGCTTCTGAAAGCTCACCTCGCAATCCTCAGACTTTCAGAGCGGAGAGATGAGAAGCCCTCTACAAATCGGCGATAATAACCTACTAACCCTAAGAAGCTCCTGATCTCGATATCTGTGGTAGGATGAGGCCAACTCTGAAATGCCTCAATCTTCCTAGGATCTACCTTAATACCCTTGCCTCATACAACATGCCCCAAGAATGCCACAGAATCCAACCAAAACTCATACTTGGAGAACTTAGCATATAGCTTTTGTTCCCGCAAGGTCTGAATGCTTCCCCTGCTCCTNGCACCACTCTCAAATGCTTCCCCTGCTCCTCCATGCTACGCGAGTTGATCAATATGTCATCAATGAAGTCAATGATAAATGAGTCAATATATGGTCTGAACACCCGGTTCATCAAATCCAAAAATGCTGCCAGGGCGTTAGTCAAGCCGAAGGACATCACTAGGAAATCATACTGGCCATATCTAGTCTGGAAAGCCGTCTACGGAACATCTGAATCATGAATCTTCAACTGATGATACCCCGATATCAAGTCGATCTTACAGAACACCCTGGCACCCTGCAACTGGTCAAACAAATCATCAATATGCGGCAATGGGTACTTGTTCTTAGTGATAACTTTGTTCAGTTGGCAGTAATCAATGCACATCCGCATAGTTCCGTCCTTCTTCTTCACGAATAACACCGGTGTACCCCAAGGTGACACACTCGGTCTGACAAACCCCTTTGCTAGCAACTCCCCAAGTTGTTCATTCAACTCCTTCAACTCTTTCGGAGACATGCGGTACTGTGGAATAGAGATAGGCTGGGTACTTGGAGCCAAATCAATACAGAAATTGATATCATGATCTGGTGGCATGCCTGATAGATCAGAAGGAAACATATCAGACCCAGACCATAGGCACTAAATTAATCACCGAAGTCTCTATAGTAGTATCCCGAACATAAGCTAGATTAGCCAAACAACCCTTCTCGACCATGTGTCGAGCCTTCAGAAAAGAGATAACCCGGCTAGATGCATTGACTGACGAACCCTTCCACTCCAAATCTAGGCAGCTCTGGTATCGCCAAGGTAATAGTCTTGGCATGGTAATCAAGGATGGCGTGATATGGAGACAACCAGTCCATGCCCAGAATGATCTCAAAGTCGGTCATATCGAGCAACAGAAGATCTACTCTAGTCTCATAACCACAAAAAGTCATGATACAGGACTTATAGATCCGATCCACCACAACCGAATCACCCACTGGCGTGGACACATAAACAAGAGTACCTAGGGACTCACGAGGAACACCCAAACAATGAGCAAACAGAGATGAAACATATGAATATGTAGACCCTGGGTCAAATAGTATTGAAGCATCCCCTACTACATCTGGTCTTGCTAGAAAGGCATAGAACCTAGCTGGAGCCCCACCTGACTGGCCTCCATCTCTAGGACGGTCCCTACCCACCTGGCCACCTCCTCTAGGCCATCGGGCGGCTGGTGTGGCAGCTGGTGCTGTAATTATAGGTTGCTGACCCTGCTGTTTTGCCTTGCCCTGAAGCCTGGGGCAGAACCACCACACATGACCAACATCTCCGCACTCAAAATAACCTCTCGGTACGGTGGACTAATGACCTGAAGTCTGACCCTGATGGCTTGAATACCCACTAGAGGAATACTAAATAGCTGGTGGATGGTAGGAGCTCTCTGGAATGGCGCTGAAATAGGGCCGTACTGGAGCACCCCGAGGAGGCGACGGTGCTGGATATGTGGGCCTGCTAGACTGACCCTTCACAGACTGACCTCTGCCCCCAGCCAGAGCACTAGTGAACCCTCTAGAATATCGAAATCGCCTGTCCCTCGACGTCTACTCTCAGCTCCGATGACAAACACCCTCAATCCGCCGATCTATCTCCACAACCAGCTCGTAAGAAGTCCCCATCTCAACCTCTCGAGCCATAGTGGCCTGGATACCAGAGTGCAAACCCGCAACAAACCTTTGCACTATCTCTGCATCAGTGGGAAGTATCGTAAGAGCATGGAGAGACAACTCAGAGAATCTCGCCTCATAGTCGGTCACTGACATCTGGCCATGCTGGAGCTACTCAAACTAAAATCGCAACTCTTTCCTCTGAGAGTATGGAATATATCTATCCAGGAAGAGGGGTGTGAACTGATCCCAAATCAAGGGAGTAGAACCTGCTGGCCTGCCGAGAAGATAGGATTGCCACCATCTACGGGCCATGTCCTCCTATTGAAGGATGGTAAAGTCCACCCTGTGGGACTCCAATATCCTTATGTTGTGAAGTCTGTCCTTGCAATGATCAATAAAGTCCTGGGGGTCCTCATGTCACTCACCTCCAAAGATGGAAGGATGTTGTCTGGTCCATCTATCCAATAGCTTCTGCGGCTCACCGACCGCAGCTGGTCTAGGCTTTGGTATAGCCGTTGCAACTGGTTGAGCTCTGCCTACAAGTAGTGCACTCGGGGTCTGATATACGACAGCTGCAGATCCTGGAGCCTGAGCGGTAGGGGTCTATGCTCTCCCTCTCGCCTGAGATGTGGCTGGGTCTACTGGAAAAAAACCAGCCTGAGTCATAGAATCCATGAACTGCAACATACGGCCCAGGACCTCCTGGAATCCTGGTGCGGACATGAAATCCATTAGGGCTGGCTCTACTGCAAGCACCTTGCCCTGCTCCTCAATAGCAGGATCCTCCACTGAATCCACTAGTGGCACAACTGGAGCAACTCTAGGATGCCCTCGTCCTCTACCATGAGCTGGAACCCTCCCTCGGCCTCAAACAACAGGGGAGCAGCTCCTCCATGGTCGGGTACATCTACCGCGCGCGTTTTCACCATCTGTGAGAGAATAAGAGAAAGACACTTAGAACAACCTCAACTGCATGATAGTAGATGAAGAAAGAGTAGTTTCGTAACACCCTATAGCCTCTCAAATATAAGTTCGAACGTCTCCACACCGATCCGAAAGACTCTATTAGGACTGCTCATAACTTGTGAGACCTACATGAACCTAGTGCTCTGATACCATTTTGTCATGGTCTAATTTCTCCTATAGGGCATGATGGCGCCCAACGTCACCGCTAGACAAGCCAACGGTGAACTAGCCATGTATTTATTCTTTTTAATAATTTCAAAGTAGTGGATTTGTATTTATTAAGTAAAAGAGAAGCGAAATGTTTAATAAAATAAGCGTAAGCTCATAAAGGAGCAAGTACAGTAATATAAATACCAAAAAACCATCAAATCTCTACTAGCATGTTTCTAAACCCCGATGTCACAAGTGAATGAGCAACCAATACAATATACAAAACACTAAGCTATTATCTGAAATAGAATAGACAGAAAGTAAATACAAAAGAGAGACTTCAAGTGCTGCAGAACGGACTCAGAACGCAGCTCACCACTAAGCCTCGGGGTAACGGGGGTGCGCGCCTGACTGACTGCTAGATGCACCTGCCTCAGATCCTGCCCGATTAGTGCAGAAGTGTAGCGTGAGTACATAAACAACAGGTACTCAGTAAATATCCAGTCTAACCTCAAAGAAGTAGTGACGAGGGGTCGACATCAATGCTCACTATGGGACAACAATAAAATATAGGAATGCTAAATAGGCATGAGATATGTGAATAATAATAATAACACGATAGCAAGCAGTGAATAAATGATTCTTTAATTGATAGTAAATTCCAAAAATCTTCAACTAACACATACTAATTGCAGATAAAATTCAGATCAATAAATGAAATATAACCCCTCATTTCATAAAAATAATAATATCAAGTGTATTCGGGCCCCAAGCATTTAACACGCATGATTTATGGCGAGGTCGTACGACCCTATCTAGAATAATGTGTACACTGCCGAGGGTCGAGCATCACGAATCATAGATGCATATATTATACTGCTGAGTCGTTCGACCCGCTCCATAAGAAGAGAGAATACTCCATGAACACCCGATTTAAAAGCTATTAAAGACTAATACACAAGGAAGCAAAATTTCCATTAGCAGTCAAGTAACCCACCAAAACTCAAAGTAAGTGAAATTCAGTCTTTACGAATCCTTTATCAAGTTTAAATATAATTTAGGCACTTATTTTAATAACTACAGTGCAAACAATACAAGTATTTCATGATTTGGGTCCTAAAACTACCCGAACTTAAGCATAATTAGTAGCTGCGCACGGACTCTCGTCACCTTGTGCGTGCGTAGCCCCCACAATTAAAAGCAAATAGAAATATAAAATACCTACGGGGTAACTTACATCGTCTCAAAGCTCACTTTCCGGCCCACGAACTCACTCTAAATTCTCAACTTGGTGTCGAACAATTCGAAGCTAGTCAAATATTATATAAATTAATCAATATACACTCACATGTTAGTAATTTAGCAATTAGAGTAATTACCCAACCCAAATTGGAAGATTCTTAAAATTCACCCCCGAGCCCACGTTCCCGGATTTCAAAAATGTTCCAACATAAATATTACCCATAACCTCACAAACTCAAATATATAATTTTCACCCAATTCCATAATCATT
>AWOL01S0150858.1:3484-30440 GCA_000715115.1 Nicotiana otophora
AATGGCTTACCGCAGAGTTCTTAGAGAGGAGCGAAAAAGGAAAGAAAGCTCGCGCATCCGAGAAGGGAGGCTCCTTGCACACTAGAGGTGCGATCATCCTAGGGACAATAAAAAGAAGATTGGTACGTCATTGTTTAAATTATTTTACTTTTCTAAGTATATCTATTCTGTTTATTAACTAAATTAATTTGTTTTCAGGAAAAGAAGTATGGGCGTCCAATGAGTCATGATGAGCTATTCAATGAGACACATATTGTGAAGAAGAAGAAAGAGGGGGATCAAGATAGGTGGGCCAAGGACCGGGCCTCGACTGCATATGTAAGCTTTCAATTTTCTTTAAGTATTATAATTTACTTTTTGTAAAAATTTTGAAATACTGATTTAATTTAAATTAATATAGGGTCGCTACCAAAGTAACGTGGAGGAATTCATCTGTAGTCATCCAGCTGGTGAATCAGGTGAGCCAACCCAGCCTTCGGACGAGGATGCTGAAAGAATATGGTTGGAGTCTGTTGGCGGTCCAAAATGAGGAAAGTTATACGGGCTTCCTACTAAAAACTTCCTCGCTATAAGTGTGGAATGCGAGGAATAGGGACTTTCTCGCAAGGCGAGAAACTTAATAGGGAGAGCCTCTCCGCTATGCGGGAGACAGTGACAAAGCTCACATCAGAGCTAGAAGCGGCCAAGGAAAGAGAAAGGCTTAGAGATGCTCAATTCCTTGGCATGCAAGCTCAGATCAGAACTCTCCTATCTAGTGGAGCTTTTTCGTTGCCTCGATCTCGTGAGTCATCTCCAGAGGGTCGACCTCCACGTGATCGTTCCTCCCGTCCTGCTCGTGATCGTTCCTCCCATCCTCCCCGTGATCGTGCTTTCCGTCCTCCACAAGACCGTTCTCTATATCGTCTTGTAAATGAAAGTTCATGAGACGGTGATAATGATGTTGTAGAAAACACCCCTTGATTTTTATATACTTTGAACTAGACAAATAGAACCAGTTTTGAACTAGTTGTAATTAGTTTTAACTTGGTTTTGGATTTTTATGTTCAATTGAACTTTAATTTGTTAGTTTTAAAGTATTTATTGAATGTTTTGGTTGTTGTTGTTGGTGTTGGTGTTGTTGTTGTTGTTGTTGTTGCTGTGTTGTTGTTGTTGTATTGTTGTTGTTGTTATTAGGTGTATTGGTATGCTGGCAGGTGGTGTAGCTGCCAAAACAGGCATTTTATGCCAAAATTAAACCTAGAAAAACCGACCAAAGTTGGTCGGTTTTTAATAAAATAAATAAATTATTCCAAACTACAGACCAAAGTTGGTCGGTTAATGAATATTGGATTCTCAGAATTCAACATTACCGACCAACTTTGGTTGGAATTTTGCCTGCACTATTGAGATTACCGACCATAGTTGGTCGGTAATGTTTAATTTTAATTATTTTTAAAAAATATATATTTTCAATTACCGACCAAAGTTGGTCGGTTTTTTTTAATTTTAATAATTAATAAAAAAACATAATTTAGTTAAACCGACCAACTTTGGTCGGTAAAATTAAATTAATAAAATATGTTTCCGACCAAAGTTGGTTGGTAAGTAATTAAACTTGTCAGATGGTCGTTTTAAGCTACCGACCAAAGTTGGTCAGTAATTTTCGACAAACTTTGGTCGGTAAGCCATTCCGACCATCAAAACACCGTCCACACCATAATGGTCGCGTTTTGGTCGGTAATTGGCCATAACCGACCAACTTTGGTCAGTTTTTTTGGTCGGTCATTAGCGAATGTCTAGTAGTGACGACTAACAGAGGACCGTGATATCCGTACACAACCGGATATCACAGTACGGATCTCGCCCGATGTCGGTAGTATCAGTGATTGACGTACAAGAAGGACTTTTAGCATTTTTAGGATTGTACTAGGGGTAAAACTCCCTTACTATATAAATGGGAAGTTTCTTATTCAGTAGACACATTGTAACACACATATCAAGGAAATACAAACTTATTTCTCTGCTTTCTCGCTATTGAAAGGTTCTTATTTTAATCATGATTCTCCATACACATTTGGCTTCAAATCGAGGGTCCGATCGAGGGCAAAACTACTGTTGACTCAACGTTACAACTGGTTTGGTTATTTATTTTATCTCTAATTCGTTTACCTAACATTCTTGATTACTTGTGTTGAATCAATTCACATATTCTTATAACCGCGTATAAATTTAATTATTATCCGTTTTAAGGGTAAATAGTTCGGCGTTCATCGTGGGGCTAAGGATAATAATGGTAGTTTGATACAAATATCCATAACATACTCTATTTTACATTGTTCTTTAAGGTCTCAATTTCAGGTCAGTTTAAAAATGTCAAATTCTCAGTCTTCTCACTTGAACGTTGAGACTGAGTCTGGCCATCATGGAGAAAATATCAATCTGGTGCCTAGCAACGAGGTGCCACTGATGATCCCAATGGAGTCCCATGTCACGACCTAAAATCTCAATTGCCGTGATAGCGCCTATCATGATGCTAGACAAGCCGACAACTCAGATATACCAACACTTTCAAATTTACAATATACTAAAACAGGTTTCAATCAGAACAAATCTCATAAAACTGGGTAAAACCGTCGCAACTCGATACAAAAGTTTTCTTAAACTAGGGTGTCACAGAGTACATGAGCATCTATAAAAATACAAAGCATGATACATTATCTAAGAAAGTAAAAACTGAATAAGTAAAATTGTGGGAGGAGAGTTAAGGTCTGCGGACGCTAGGGCAGCTACCTCGATATTCTCCGAATGACTGAAAACTCTAAGAATCAGCAACCGCCGTGACTGGGAACACCTAGATCTGCACAGGAGGTGCAGGGTGTAGAGTGAGTACAACCAACTCAATAAGTAACAAATCTAATCGTTGGTCTGAAAGTGGTGATGAGCTTGAACATTACAACACACATACAGAATTAACAGTACAAATATTTACAGAAAATATGACAGTAGTATCTCAAAAATTCATAATTTATAGGTAACGGTACAAGAATTTAGGCATGCTTCCAGGTTTAATAATTAAATTTGGAACAAATAAAATATGTCAAGTTTGAATAATATGAGGAATATGGCATCTCTATATCTACATGCCAATAAGCATATCGTATGTGATGCAACACAATAAAAGCTTCGCGTACTCACACTCTTAGAGTACTCAACCTGACTGTCTCAATTTTCACTCTTCACACTCAATCACTTAACACTAAACTTGGCAGATCCAACCCAGGGCAGATCCATCCCAAATGCAAATAAGTCCAGGGCAGATCTAGCCCAATGCAAATGAATCAATAACAGATGTGCTCGCTATGGGTGTGCGGACTCTAGAGTGGAAGATCCAGCCCAAGCACTATAATAAATGATCCCATAAATATCACTCATAAACAGGCCCTCGGCCTCACTCAGTCATTGATCTCTCCAAATCTCGGGCTCACAACACTCATGCTAAGCAGTCCAAATCAATGATACAAGATGTGACAATACACGATAACAGAGACTGAGATACGATATGTAATGATGAATGCAACTGAGTACATAACTGCAAATAAGAAAATAACTCAACAGCAAATAACGACCACTATGGGTCCCAATAGTACTAGCATATAGCCTAGACATGATTTCTAGCATAAATCATAGCTTAAGTACTCTAACACATAAAGTTACGTAATAATGTTTAGATAAGATAGCTACACAGTTCCATGGAATAAACTAAATCGCAACTACTACGGTGCATGACTACACGCATGTCACCTAGCATGCGCGTCACTTCAATATCAATCACATGGCACGTAATTTTAGGGATTCATACCCTCAGAACCGAGTTTAGAAATATTAATTACCTCAATCCGTGTAAAACTCTACTCCAACAAGCCCCTACCTTGCGAATCGGCCTCCGAATGCCTCAAATCTAGCCACAAACAATTCGGTACAATCAACACGAGCTAAAAGAATCGATTACGTACGAAAATTCTAAGTTCTTATTCAAAAGTCGACCCCCGGGACCACGTCTTGGAATCCAATAAAAGTTACAAATACGGGAGCCATTCAACCATGGGTCCATCCATACAAAATTTACCAAATTCTAACACCAAATCGTCACTCAAATCCCCAAATTTATCTCTCAAAATCCCTAGCCTCAAACTCCCAAACTTCCACCTAAAACACGCACAAACTAGGTGGGAAATTCAATGGGGAAACAATATTATTGAATAAAATGATCACAAGTGACTTACCTCAAGAAACCCCTCGAAATCCTTCTAAACAATCGCCTTAGTTCGAGTTTGAAAAGTCCAAAATTACGAAAATCACAAAAACCCTTCGACCTATATTCTGCCTAGCGCTTTTCGCACCTGCGACCCTTTCTTTGCTTCTGCGATACCGCATGTGCGTTCAAATCTCTGCATCTGCGGAACTCACTTAAACGTCGCTCCATCGCTTTTGAAGCCCCAATCCCACATCTGCGAGCTCTCTCCTACACAACGAGGTTCGTTTCTCCGAACTACGCTTTCTAGTTCACCCTCGTTTCTGCGACAACATCCCCGCATCTACGACCACGTAGGTGCGGACAAAATCTCGCACCTGTGACCACTGCCCAGCTTCGCTCAAACCACATATGCGACCAATCTTTCTCTTCTACAGCCACGCACCTGCGACGAAAACTCTGCAGGTGCGATCGCACCAGACCTGGTGCACTTCAGCAGCCCTTAAATTCCAAACTCTGATCTGTTAACCATCCGAACTCCACCCGAGGCCCCCGGGACGTCAACCAAACATACCGACAAGTCCTAAAATACAATACGAACATAGTCGAGGCACCAAATCACATCCATTAATGTCAAAACATGAATCGCACCTCAATTCAAGCCTAATGAAAACTAGGAAATTCTAACTTTTACAATCGATGCCGAAACCTATCAAATCAAGTCCGATTGACCTCAAATTTTACACACAAGTCATAAATTATACAATGGGCCTACTCAAACACACTCCTAAGTCCAAAATCACCCAGCGGAGCTATCAAAACCATCAAAACTCCATTCTAGAACCATTTACACATAAGTCAACATCCAGTTAATATTTTCAGCTTAAGCTTTCAAACCTCGAGACTAAGTATCGCAACTCATTCCGAAACATCCCCAACTACCTCGGCAAGTCACATAGAAATAATTAAGAATAAAAATGAGCAGTAAACGGGGGAACAGGGCTACAACACTCAAAATGACTGGCCATATTGTTACATCCTCCCTCTTTTAAACAAACGTTCATCCTCGAATGGGTCTAAAAACATACCTGGAGTCTCAAATAGGCGTGGATATCTGCTCCACATCTCCTGCTTGATCTCCCAAGTAGCCTCCTCAACTAGATGACCTCTCCACTGAAGCTATGTTCTTTGATCTCAACTTTTGAACCTACCAATCCAAAATGGCCACTAGATCCACATCATAAGTCAAATCACCATTCAACTGAACCGTGTTGAAGTCCAAAGTATGAGACAGTTCTCCGACATACTTCCGGAGCATAGAAACATGAAACACTAGATGAACATTCGACAAACTAGGCGGAAAGGCAAGCTTGTATGCCACATCTCTGATCCTCTGAAGCACCTCAAACAGCCCAACATACCGATCGCTTAACTTGCTCCTCTTCCTGACTCGCATAACACCCTTCATGGGTGCAACCTTGAGCAGTACCTTCTCCCTACCATGGAAGAAATATCACGAACCTTCCGATCGACGTAACTCTTCTGTGTAGACTGCTCCATGCGAAGTTGATCCCGAATCAATTTAACCTTGTCCAATGCATCCTGAACTAAGTCAGCACCCAATATCTTAGCCTCACCCGGCTCAAACCACCATACCAGAGACCGACGCCGTATCTCATACAAAGCCTCATATGGGAGCCATCTGAATGCTCGACCGGTAGCTGTTGTTGTAGGCAAACTTTGTGAGCGGTAGAAACTGATCCCATGAACCCCCCAAATCTATGACACAAGCGCGTAGCATATCCTCCAATATCTGAATAGTGCGCTCGGACTGTTCATCCGTCTGAGGGTGGAATGTTGTACTCAACTCAACATGTCTGCCCAACTCTCACTGCACTGCTCTCCAAAACTATGATGTAAGATATGTGTCCTGATCTGAAATGAATGACACTGGCATGCTGTGAAGGCGAACAATCTCAAGGATGTAGATCTCACCCAACCGCTCCAAAGAATAAGTAGTCCTAACTGGAATAAAATGCGTGGACTTGGTCAACTGATCCACAATTACCCAAATAGCACCAAACTTCCTCGAAGTCTGTGATAGCTCGACTACAAAATCCATGGTGATACGCTCCCATTTCCACTTTGAAATCTCAAGCCTCTGAAGCAATCCACCTGGTCTATGATGCTCGTACTTCACATGCTGACAGTTTAGGCATCGATTTACAAACCCCACTATATCATTCTTCATCCTGCTTCACCAATAGTGTTGCCTCAAATCCTGGTATAACTTCGCGGCACCCGGATGAATGGAATACTGCAAACTGTGGGCCTCCTCAAGAGTCAAATCACGTAGCCCATCTACATTAGGCACACAAATCCGACCCTGCATCCTCAACACCCCATCACCCCCAATAGTAACATCCTTGGCATCACCGTGCAGAACCTTGTCCTTAAGGACAAGCAAATGGAGATCATCCTACTGGCGCTCTCTGATGCAATCATATAATGAAGAACGAGAAACCACACAAGTTAGAACCTGACTAGGCTCCGAAACATCTAATCTCATGCACTGGTTGGCCAATCCCTAAACATTAACTGCAAGAGGCCTCTTACCAAGAGGAATAAATGCAAGGCTACCCATACTGACCGCCTTTCTACTCAAGGTATCGACCACCACATTGGCCTTCCCGGGATGATATATAATGGTAATATCATAGTTCTTTAGCAGCTCCAACCATCTCCGATGTCTTAAATTTAGATCCTTTTGTTTGAACAAGTGCTGGAGGCTCTGATGATCCGTAAATACCTCAAAAGACACACCATAGAGATAATGCCTCCAAATATTCGATACAAGAACGATGGATGCCAACTCTAAATCATGAACATGGTAGTTCTTCTCATGGAGCTTCAACTGACGCGAAGCATACGCAATCACTATATCCTCCTGCATCAAGACACATCCAATACCAATCTGAGAAGCTTCACAATACACTCTATAAGAGCCTAAAGCTGAAGGCAAAATTAGAACTAGAGTTGTGGTCAAGGCAGTCTTGAGCTTTTAAAAGCTCTCCTCACACTCATCTGACTACATGAAACGAGTGCCCTTCTGGGTCAATTTGGTCAATGGAGCTGCAATAGAAGCGAAACCCTCCACGAAGCGACGATAACAACTGCCCAAGCCGAGAAACCTCCGAATCTCAATAGTTGAGGACGGTCTGGGCCACTCTAAACTGCCTCTATCTTCTTTGGATCAACCTTAATCCCCTCATTGGACATCACGTTCCCTAAGAATGCCACCAAACTAAGCCGAAACTCACACTTGGAGAACTTGCCATAAAGCTTCTCCTCCCTCAGCCGTTGCAATACAATCCTCAAATGTAGGGCATGCACCTCCTAGCTATGTGAGTACACCAGGATATTGTCAATGAATACTATGCCAAACGAGTCAAGATATGGCTGAAATACACTGTTCATCAGATGCATGAATACTACTGGGGCATTGGTCAACCCAAAAGACATCACAAGGAACTCATAGTGACTATAATGGGTCCTGAATGTCATCATTAGAATATCCGAGTCCCGAATCTTCAACTAGTGATACCTAGACCTCAAATCAATCTTAGATAACACCCTCGCTCCCTGAAGCTGGTCAAATAGATTATCAATGCGCGACAAAGGATACTTGTTCTTGATTATAACTTTGTTCAACTGTCTATAGTCGATGCACATCCGCATAGTACTATCCTTATTCTTCACAAACAGAATCGGTGCACCCCAAGGTAATACACTAGGCCTAATAAACCCCTTATCAAGAAGTTCTTGAAGCTGATCTTTTAATTCCTTCAACTCAACTGGTGCCATACGATACAGAGGAATAGAAATGGGCTGAGTGCCCGGCACCAAGTCAATACCTAAGTCAATATCCTTGTCGGGTGGCATGCTCTATAGGTTTGCAAGAAACACATCCGAAAAGTCTCGTACCACCGAAACAGAATCAATAGTAGGGGTATTAGCACTAATATGCCTCACAAAGGCCAGATATGATAGACATCCGTTGGGCCTTCAAATATGAAATCACCCTGCTGGGAAAATAATCTAGAGAACCTCCCCACTCGATCCTAGGAAACCCCGGCATCACCAACGTCACGGCTTTAGCATGACAATCCTGAATAGCATGACATGAAGACAACCGATATATACCCAAAATCGTGACGAAATCGACCATACTAAGTAATAAGAGGTAAACTCTAGTCTTCAATCCCCCAAAGTCACTACATATGATCGATACACACGGTCCACAATAATAGTATCGCCTACCGGCATAGATATATGAATAGATGAAACTAAGGACTCACGGGGCATATCCAAATAACGATCAAAATATGATGATATATATGAGTAAGTGGAACCAAGGTCAAATAATACAGAAGCATCCGTGTGGCATACTGAGACAATACTTGTGATCAATGTGTATTGAGCAAAGACAACTGGCATGGAAGGAATAACATAGAATCGAGCCTGATTGCCACCTGATCGGCCTCCCCCTCTCGGGAGACCCTTAGCTGCCTGAGCCCCACACCTAGTTGGCTGGGCGGGTGGTGAAGTAATTGGTGCTGAAGGCGCAGCCTGACTCATCTGCTAAACTAGACCTCCCGTAAGGCGGGGACAATACCTTTTCAAATAACCCAACTCTCTACACTCAAACCAACCCCTCTCAAAAATTGGTGGAAAGTACTGAAACGGACCACGAGAACTGGAATAACTACCAGAAGAACCTGGTGCAAATGAACCCTGAACTGAAGGTGCATGAGATGAGCTCTGATCCGTGAGTGCACTGAGAGATGACTAACATGTTTGAGCATTGTGTTATCCATGGCTAGCTGATGTGCCACAATGAATTGGATGATCTATTTGAGCGGGCCTATAAGGACGACCCTACTATGGTAGAACTGACCACCAAAATGAACACCACTGAAACCACCCAAACCATGAGGCCTCTTGGCCTCCCTCTATTCATGCTCATGAATATAGACCATCTATAGACATCGAGAAATATCAACCACCTTGTCGAATATAGCACCAGATACACTATTCCGAGTAAACAAAATGCAACTGATAGTGGAGGCCATCAATAAACCTCCTAATCCTCTCCCTCTCAGTGGGAACTAGCCAAACTGCAGGATGAGCCAACTGTGATAATCTCATCTCATAGTGGGTCACAGACATGCCCTCCTAATGTAGCTACTCAAACGGCCTACGCAGCTCCTCCCTACAGGTCTGTGGCACAAACTTCTCCAATAAGAGAACGGAGAACCCATGCCATGAAAGTGGTGCAGCACCAACTGACCTGCTCCTCTCATAGGTCTCCCACATTCTGAAGGTTGCACCAGTAAACTGAAAAGTAGTAAATGAGACCCCACTGGTCTCCAGAATACTCGCCATGCGAAGAATCCGTTGGCACCTATCCAAGAAGTCCTGAGCATCCTCTGACTCAGCCCCACTGAATGATGGAGGCTGGAGCCTCCCAAATCTCTCTAGTCTCTTCTGCTCCTCATCACTCATAACGGGAGCCACATGGGCCTGAGCAACAGTAATCGGTTGGGCTGGTAGTACCCCCAGTGTCTGAAGCCCCTGCATCACCTGCTCAGGAGTGCGGGCGGCGGGAGTATAAGTGTTACATCCCACATTTTTTTTGTAAGTTAAAGTTTCGTCGTAAGTTAATCGACGTAAGCTCGGGAATGAGTTTATTTTGGGATTATAAGTATTATGTTATTTCAAACAAGGGATAAGTAAATTCGTGAAGGCAAAAGGGTAAGCGAATTAAAGCAATTGAATTTCGTCGAAGTTTGATATTTTGGTGTAAAATATGGCCCAAGATAAAATACTCGGTATTTATGGACTAGTGCCATAAAAGGTACCACATGATCATGATAGTAAAGAAAAGTGAGTAGTATTTTAAGTAAGTTGAGATAATTATTAATTATGTGGACAATTGGTTAATTATTGGGTAGTGGGATATTACCTAATTAATTAGTGAATTATTGGATAAGGTTTAAAATATGACTATGTGGCAGCTCACTATTCAAACTAATGACTCATACATCAAATTGAAAGGTGGCAACTAAGTGATAAACACAAAGTGACTACATTCTTTATTACGTGTAAAAACCATTTAGAAGATTTTCATCTTTACTTCATTTGGCCTTAGGTGTTCAAGTGATTAACTTTATAATGTCATTTCCATTACAAACACTCGTTATAAGGTATTAAGAGAGTTCAGCCAAGCTTTTGGAATTACATAGTAACGTTAGTTCTAACCTCTTAAGAAACATTTCAGCCGAGTTTTCCATTGAATAGTAACGTTAATACTAAATCTCTTGATAAAGAGTTTCAATAGAGATGATTTTGCAATAGCAACGTTATTTCTTTGAGCATTTCATATGGATTGTTCCCTATTTCGATGTCAATGTTACGTGTTTTATCGCAATTAACGGGTGTTAGAGGGATTGTCAAGAGAATCGACTCAAGTATGTTAAGGCTAAACCGTTTCTTCATTTTGGCATGATCTCGTAATTACACGAGTTTGATAACGATCCATAAAGAAAACTTCATATCCCAGAATTTACGTATATTTTCCTAGTCTTGTAAGTTACTATATTCTCCTTATCGGGACTTCATATCCAATTGAGTATTGTTTTTTTCTAGCCATGAGAGTAGATAATCTATATATACAGTATTATAGTATTTTCATTACCATCGAACTATAATCGATGGGCAGGCCCCTATTGGGCAACCTCTGATCAGATTGTAAGTTATATACTGAGTCTACTGTGGTCGAGCACCTATGAGCATGCCCAGCATGGACGAGATACAAAGCCTAATATGGCTGAACGCCTATGAGCGAGCCTACTATGGCAGAGCAGTGATATATATATATATATATATATATATATATATATACACCGAGCCTTTTAGGGCCGGACAACTATTTTACTTACTATATTGAGAGAGTTGAGTGAGTATCAACAGGTAAGCATATGTTCAGATTATCGGTTCAGTTTCAGCTTTCAGTATATTGCCTTACATATTCGGAAGATTATTTCGTGCTGACGTCCCTTTCTGGGGGCGCTGCATTTCATGCGTGCAGGTTCAGACAGACAGACGGGTAGACCCCCTCAGTAGGTGTTGCCAGTGTTCAGCTTTATCGGTAAGCTCCCCGTCCTTCGGAGTTGGCGGGTCTAGGTGTGTTGTGTACATTTTGTGTATATATGTAGATAGGTTAAGGGTAGGTTAGGGCCCTGTTCCGATCACAGTACATCCATCTGCAGAGGCTTGTAGACATATCCTGCCAGTTAGTGCAGTAGGTTGTGCTTGTAGGCCCTGTATGTATATTTTGTTGGCTTGTCAGTTATAGTAGTAATGAGGGCCTTGTCGGCCCAACTTTATGTTGAAATTTAGTTAGCATTAGTCTCTATTCAGTTTTATATTTTGCTTCACAAATTGTCTTGCAATGTGACCCCTGGCCAAAGTATGATATTATATGTCCAGAATTCCTGAGTCAAAAGTTGGTACGCAAGAATAGATGAGGCACCGGGTGCCGGTCTTGCCCCCAGGCTCAGGGCATGACACTAAGTGGTATCAAAGCAGTTCTGTCCTAGGGAGTCTACAAGTCGTGTCTAGTAGAGTCTTCTTTATGGGTGTGTAGTGTACCACACTTATAAACAAGAGGCTACCAGGCATTTAGGACTGTCACTCTTTCTTCTTACTCTAGATCGTGTGGTATAGCTCATTTATAAGAATTCAAACTCCTAGCTTTTATTTTATCTGTAATATGATGATACCTCCAGTTGGTAAGAGATTGAATGCGGATATGGAAGAGTTGAATAAGAGGGACTCGATTTTTCATGATGCTTATGATGAGGAAATGTAAGGTCTTCAGTAGATTATGTGTGTACTAAGAGGTGTAAGCTTCTTGATAAGGAGCCTTAAGGCAAGGATATCAATTCACCCCTATTGTGAAAGGCAACCAGATATTCAGAAGATAGTACAAGTCTCAACAAGTAAAAGAATCAAGGTGAAGAAGGGCACGAGGCGGCCAATTAATGAAGACTATCATTATATACCATTAAGGACGTGAGATATAAGCATTTTGAGTTACCTTCAACGGTAGTAGAGATATATACAAATGGCCACACCTATCTCATTTATGTCCTATAGAAGTTAACAAATGTAGTATAACAGAAGGACGGATATCAGGATCTGGCTGGGGTTAGAGTGACCCAAAATGGGGGATGAAATGTTTGCGTTAGTTGACATTTCCAAAGGATAGCGCAAATATGATAATAGATCTCCTTGTGAGGCACCCCGATGGTGGACTCTAAAATAGTACGGTTAGATATGAGTATTACAAAGATACCATTGGATGCCTTGAAAGGGATAAATATTATCTTAGTATGGCTCCCGTCCCTAGTAGAGAGAGAATGCTAAGTGTTACATAGTCTATAATCGAGGGAAGGAAAAGATGAGAAGTGGGAGGCCTGGAGACAACAAAAGAGTATAGGCCATAAGGTTGTATCCATATTTCGAGAAATAAGTTCGTGACTCCAACGCGAGTGTCAGGAGGAAAATTTAGACCCCAAAGTAATAGAAATCAGTATGGGCTGGTGAACAAGGTAAGCTAAACATGAATTAGGGACTGAGTAATTTGATAATGATCGGCATCATGAGAATTTCAGATTGCGTTCCAGCGATAATAGAATGGACAACAGAAGAAGATTCATAAGAAATTCAGAGAAAGGTCATTCAAGAAAATAATTTCCTAAAGCAAGCAATGTGAACAAAGTTAAGCCTAAGGGACTGTATGTGCCAGTTATACTAAGTGTCATCCTCACGAGTAAGGGGAGTTGCTATCCTTGGTACAGAAGGATCACCGCAAAGTGAGTAGGGGTCATCAATGATGTGAGAAGACGCCAAAGATAAACAGGTAAAACATCTATAGATAGATCGTCGTAGTGCTAAATATTAGTACTCCTCTAAAGGGGGGAATATGGAGTGATATGGAATTAAGTCAGAATTAAGTGGTTATAGTAATTATGGAATGGTAAAGGAAGAATGCGATAAAATGAAAAAGGGATGAGATTGCACTTATTCAAAGCCTAAAGATATGTTACGATTCCAGAACATTATGCAAATACGGCGTCAAGGAGAGGAAGTGAGGGTTCCTGCCCGAGATGTTATTGATGAATAAGGAGCCAGTGCGAGAGGTAAGTTAATACAAAGGAAATAACCCAAGAAAGATTACATGGAATATTGATATGAGAATGGGCCAACGAGTAGTTAGTAGTTGATTCAGGAAGAGCCTAGTTATGACTAGACAAGAGGTTACAGACAAATCAGCAGATCATGCAAGATAAACATAGTGAACCCCAACATGGAGAACTCGGTCACACAGATATGACATCAGGACCCTTGGGAAATATTCATATAGGAGTCGGGGTAGTTAAGGGTACCGTATGAATGTTACGGGAATAAAAGAGAGTGCCACTGGGAAGACAGTCAAAATATTAGTTCAGAGGCAACCCTACAAGCACAAGGGCGTGGAGATAAGTAACTACGAATAATTATAGGCAAGGTAGGACATCCAAAGGTCCGTAATAAGCTCACAGTTTCACAAGAGTCAGAGGACCCTCCCTAAATACTACAATGAAAGACTAGCTAAGAAAGTAAGTAAGAAGGCTTCAACCTAACCTCAGTGACCTAAGGAGGGAATGGTCTTATAAAAACAGTCTCGCAATAACATTTTATGCACTCCATAAGGAAATAGCACCTACCGTGGCTAATGAACGGGAAGGAAAATCAGAAGTGATAACCAAGATCATATGATTTGTATGGAATTCCAATATGCGTGCGCACTAAGATAAGCTAAGTATGCGCGCAACAAGGAGGCAGAAAGACCAGGGAAAGTAATTACCTACGTTTAAAGAAAGCTAAGAGCGAACGAAGGGAATTATTCGATTAATGATCCAGGGTTGGTTATGTTATGAACGCACTTAAGAGTTCGGAGTATTATCCATGCAACATTTATGTTGACAATCATATAGCCGTAGAATATTCTGGTATAAGTTAAATAAAAGAATTGAGCCTAGGTCATAGACAAAGGATCAAATTGTTAGAAGCTTGAATCATGGATATTCCATAGCGCCCTTGAAGGGAAAAAGTAATAACTAAAACCATGAGTCGCAGATCGGAAGATATCTTAACCCTACATAAAGGTTGATCAGAGGAAAGAGGAAACTAAAAAATTACATCACCCAAGTAAATCAGGAGTTTGATTATTGGACCCAGGAAATTATGGACATCGTGATTGAGAACATTGCATAATCACTCTTAATATCAGAGGTGCAAGAGAGATAGTACAACAACCATATTCTATAACGGCCTTACGATAAAGTTGGTTAGAAAAGTACCAGCCTCATAAGAAGTCAGTACGAAGCTCCAACTGGATTGTGTAAGCACCAAAGGTGCAAGTATTATAATTTAGCTTCAAGTTATGGACGTGAGTTATACCTATGTGGAAGGGAGGTCATGAAAGAGATAGAAGATACGATGCGAGGTTTTAAGGTAAGTAAAGTAAATGTGAACAACGTACGAGATACTCAAAGGAAGAAGATCGTGAATAGTCCATACTTTGGATAGAAGGTTAGAAGTGTTGGAATTCAGTATCCAGGAATGATAGCAGCAGCGTCAGTGGCGTACCTTCCAGCCAATGGTTTCTAAGTACCGAGAGATTTAGCCAAGAGAGTGAAGAGAAGTTATAGACGGTGTGATATCTTACTTGATATTCCAGAATAACATAAAGAAATTTATGGTGCAAGCAAGTTGAAAGAAGGTTGCGAATAGTATAAGCAGGTATAGGTCGCAAGCTAAAGTATAGTAGAGCAACAAGGTTTTAGGAAGACAGGAGTAAGGATAAGAAAAGGCGAGTGAGAAGGTGACGAGAATGGATAAGTCCTCGGGATTAAGCCCATGAAAACAAGAAGAACTGATGGTTTCTCTAAGTTATACAAAGCTCAGTATAGACTGAATGAACTCAAAGGAGTCTAAGACTAATAGCATTTAGAAGAAATAAAATGTTGCCTTGGTAATAGAATGAGGGTGTAATTGTGATGGATAAAGGATGGAGTTTGGGCCTTCGATTGAGTAATGACTTGAAAGGGATTTCACGAATTGTACGGGATTAAATTACCCATGTAAGATGAATCATATTGGGATACTATGAAATACGGTTATGGAAGTATAGTATCTCCCCTAGGTGGATCAATATGATTACTCTAGATGTCCCCAATGAGACGTGAGCCCTAGCGGCAGTGTTACATAAGAGATCAAGTTGGCAATGTCAGATGATAAATCAATATTAAAGTGAATAAAAAATGGATAGACACAAGTCACAAAGTATGAGGTGAGATTAGGTCGCCGCTCTTAAGATGAACAACTAATGAGGAAGCATTAAAGGATTTAGATTTATACATATAGAATAAGCAATGAGAGTAACCTGGAGTTTGATAGCAGACCTCAGTAACGATAAATTGAAGTAAGAGTTATGGTATAGTATGACCTACCTAGGTGAAGTAAAGTCATACGAATGGATAACCGGGTCTATGAAATAAGATAAATAAATATTCGTAAGTTCGACAAAGTACCGAGCGAAGAACTTCAGTATACTTATCGATGCCCAGAGGGACATCTTATCAAGCTCTGTATATGTTCACAAAGTGAGGCCTAAAGGTTGGCTAAGAGCTGGAGGAAAAAGGAGAGAAGATCGCATAGGCATACTTACAAGGTTAGAGTCATACAAGTTGCATGATAGAAGGTAGCAACCATTACGAGATTGGAAAGATTATGACTACAAGTCATGGCGTGAAGAAGAGGCCTGAATGCCTTAGCCTTTGGGATTCATTCACAGAAACATTGCCTAGATGGCAAAAGGAGTACTAAAGTATTCGGAAGGCATAAGTCATGAAAATGATAAGTGCATCAGTCAACATTCGAGGACGAATATTCCAAATAGGGGAATGATGTTACATCCTGCATTTGTTTTGTACGTTAAAGTTTTGTCGTAAGTTAATCGATGTAAGCTCGGGATTGAGATTATTTTGGGATTATAAGTATTATGTTATTTCAATCAAAGGATAAGTAAATTCGTGAATGCAAGAGGGTAAGCAAATCGAAGCAATTGAATTTCGTCGAAGTTTGACATTTTGGGATAAAATACGGCCCAAGCTAAAATACTCGGTATTTATGGACTAGTGTCATATAAGGTACCACATGAACATGATAGTAAGGTGTATACGAAGTGTTAAAAGTGAGTAGCATTTTAAGTAAGTTGAGATAATTCTTTATTATGTGGACAATTGGTTAATTATTGGGTAGTGGGATATTATCTAATTAATTAGAAAATTATTGGATAAGGTTTAAAATATGACTATGTGGCAGCCCACTATTCAAACTAATGACTCCTACATCAAATTGAAAGGTGGCAACTAAGTGATAAACACAAAGTGAATACATTCTTTATTACGTGTAAACACCATTTAGAAGATTTTTATCTTTACATCATTTGGCCTTAGGTGTTCAAGTGATTAACTTTATAATGTCCTTTCCAGTACAAACACTCGTTAGAAGGTATTAGGAGAGTTCAGCCAAGCTTTTCATACTATATAAAATCGACCAAAAAAACAGACCAACGTTGGTCGATAATGACCAATAACCGACCAAAACGCGACCATTTACGTGCGGACGATATTTTAGGGGTCGAAAAGGCATACCAACCAAAGTTGGTCAGAAATTACCGACCAACATTGGTCGGTCAATTAAATTCAAAAAAACAAAATTGCAAAAACAATCGACCAAAGTTGGTCTGTATTTTAATTATGTAATCAAAAGATTCAAAATTTGGGAATCGAACTGGGGTCTGTACTGTGGCAGGATACTATTCTACCACTAGACCATTGATGCATTTTGTTTTAAGAATGTTATTTATTTGATTTATACTCTTTAATTATATTTTCACACGAAACTAACAGACCAAAGTTAGTCGGTTTTATTAAAAACTAAAATTACCGACCAAAGTTTGTCGGTTTTTTTAAATGACCGACCGAATTAGGACCAATTTTGGTCGGTTTTTTTAATATTAATTTTTATTTATTTTAATTGAAAAACTAACCAATGTTGGTCGGTTTCTTGAAAAATAAATTTCGTTGGACTCAAAAATAGTTTCCCACATTTTTGCGCCAAAGAAAAACTTTGGTTGGTTTCGAAAAAAGAAATTAGAAATAAAATATTTTGAAATACCGACCAACTTTGGTCGATTTGTTGACCGACCATTGAATAGTAACGTTAAAACTAAATCTCTTGAGAAAGAGTTTCAACAAATATGATTTTGCAATAGCAACGTTATTTCTTTGAGCATTTCATACGAATTGTTCTCTATTACGATCTCGGTGTTACATATTTTATCGCAATTAACGAGTGTTAGAGGGATTGTCAAGAGAATCGACTCAAGTATGTTAAGGCTAAGCCCTATTCTTCATTTTGGCATGATCTCGTAATTACACGAGTTTGATAATGAGGCATAAAAAAAAATCATATCCCGGAATTTACGTATATTTTCCTAGTCTTGTTAGTTACAGTATCTCCTTATCGGGACTTCATATCCAATTAAGTATTTTATTTTTCCAGTCATGAGAGCAGAGAATCTATATATACAGTATTACCATATTTTCATTATCATCGAGGTATAATCGATAGGCAGGCCCCTACTGGGCAACCTCTGATCAGATGGTAAATTATATACTGAGCCTACTGTGGTCGAGCGCCTATGAGCGAGCCAGCATGGCCGAGATACAGAGCCTAGTATAGCCGAGCGCCTATGTGTGAGCCTACTACGGCAGAGCAGTTATATATATATATATACCGAGCCTTTTAGGGTCGGACAACTATTTTACTTACTATATTAAGAGAGTTCAGTCAATATCAGTAGGTAAGCATATATTCAGATTATCAGTTCAGTTTCAGCTTTTAGTATATTGCCTTACATACTCGGAAGATTATTTCGTACTGACGTCCCTTTCTGGGGGTGCTGCATTTCATGCGTGCAGGTTCAGACAGACAGACGGGTAGACCCCCTCAGTAGGTGTTGCCCGAGTTCAGCTTTATGGGTAAGCTCCCTGTACTTCGGAGTTGCCGGGTCTAGAAGTGTTGTGTACATCCAGTGTATATATGTAGATAGGTTATGGGAAGGTTCCGATCATAGTACATCCATCAGCAGAGGCTTGTGGACATATCTTGTCAGTTAGTGGAGTAGGTTGGGCTTGTAGACCTTGTATGTATATCTTGTTAGCTTGTCAGTTATAGTAATTATGACAGCCTTGCCGGCCTAGATTTATGTTGACATTTAGTCAGTGTTAGTCTCTATTCAATGGCTTGTCTTGCAATGTGGACCCTGGCCAAAGTATGATATTATATGTCCAGAATTCCTGAGTCGCAAGTTGGTACGCAAGGATAGATGAGGTACTGGGTGTCGGTCCAATCCCCAGGCACGGGGCGTGGCACTAAGTACCTCCCCTGGCCTGAGAAGTGGATGGCACGGTCTGAACAGAAACCACCTGAGTAAGGCTAGTGCACACGGTAAATATCTGAGCCAAAGCCTACTGAAGGTAGGGAATCACAATGGACACAGCTGGTGCCTGAGTTGGCCCTACTTTCTCAACCACATCTCGAACTTTCTCCCGAGCTGGAGCAACTGGTGGATTTACAGTTGCTGCTCTAGCTGCTATAGGAGCTGCACCTCAGCCCCTACCGCGACCCGTACCTTGGCCCTGGCCTCTCGTGGCCCTAGTCGGTGGTACTGGTAGCTGTCTCTCCAGTCCGGTAGCACCTGTCCTCACCATCTGTGAGAGAATAAAATAAAAAAAGTTTAATTTCCAGAATCAACAAATTTGCACGACAAGAATACAAGAATGTGAAGTTTATATAAGGGTTCGGCAGCCTCTGGAAGATAATTACATACATCTTTGTACCGATCCGCAAGACTGTACTAAACCTGCTCATGACCCGTACGACCTATGTAACCTAGGCTTTGTTACCAACTTGTCACGACCTGGCGCCTATCATGATGCTAGGCAAGCCGACAACTCAGACATACCAACACTTTCAAATTTAAAATATACTAAAACATGTTTAAATCAGCAAAAATCTCATAAACCTGGGTATAACCATCACAACTCGATATAGAACTTTCCCAAAACTAGGGTGTCACTGAGTACAAGAGTATCTATACAAATACAAAGTCTGATACACTATCTAAGAAAGCAGAAACTTAATAAGTACAACTAAGGGATAGGGGAGGAGAGTCAAGGTCTTCAGACGCTAGGGTAGCTACCTCGATAATCTTTGAATGACGGAAAACTCTGAGAATCAACCGCTCTTGCCTCGCGAATCGGCCTCCTAATGCCTTGAATCTAGCCACAAATAATTCGATACAATCAACACGAGCTAAAGGAATACATTCCATATGAAAAATACTAAGTTCTTATTCAAAAGTCAAAACGTCATCTCAAATGTCGACCCTCGGGTCCATGTCTTGGAATCCAATAAAAGTTACAAATTCAGGAAGCCCATTCTATCACGAGTCCAATCATACCAAATTTACCAAATTTTGATACCAAATCGTTACTCAAATCCTCAAATTTAACTCTCCAATTCCCTAGCCTCAAACTCCCAAAATTCCACCTAAAAAACACACAAACTGGGTGGGAAATTCAATGGGAAAACAATATTATTGACTTATCTCATGAAACCCCTGGAAATCCCTCCCAAAAGTCACCTTAGTCCAAGTTTGAAATGTCCAAAATTATGAAAATCGCAAAACCCCTTCACCTACATTCTGCCCAGCACTTTTCGCACCTATGGCCCTTTCTTCGCTTCTGCGATACCGCTTCTGCGGTCAAGTCTCTACATCTTAAAACTCACTTAAACTCTGCTATATCACTTCTACGGCCCCAATCCCGCATATGTGGGCTCGCTTCTATGTAACGAGGTTCTCTTATGCGAACTACCCTTTCCAGTTCACACTCCGCTTCTGCGGAGCCACACGCGCATTTTTCCTCACACCTGCGACCCATCAGCAGCCCATTCAACCTCACTTCTGCGATGCCATCCCCGCATCTAAGACCACGCAAGAGCAGACAAACCCTCGCACCTGCGACCAATGCCTAGCTTCACCCAAACCGCATTTGTGACCAATATTTCTCTTTCGCGGCGACGCACCTGCGACCAAATATTTGCAGGTGTGATCGCACCAGACCTGGTGTACTTCAGCAATCCTTCAATTCCAAACTTTGATCCGTTAAGCATCCAAACTCCACCCGAGTCCCCCGGGACCTCAACCAAACAAACCAACAAGTCCTAAAATACTATACAAACTTAGTCGAGGCCTCAAATCACATCAATTAACAACAAAACACAAATCACGCCTCAATTCAAGCCTGATAAAAACTATGAAATTCCAACATCTTAAATCGATGCCGAAGCCTATCAAATAAAGTCTGATTGACCTCAAATTTTGTACACAAGTCATAAATGACACAACAAGACTACTCCAACTCTCGGAACTAAAATCCGAGCCCGGTAACCACAAAGTCAACTCTCGCTCAAACTTCTCAATTTCCAAAACTTCTAAGTTTCCAACTTTCACCATTTCAAACCTAAATCAACTACGGACCTCCAAATCACTATGCAGACACACTCATATGTCCAAAATCACCAACAGAGCTATCAAAACCATCAAAACTCTATTTCGGAGCCATTTACACATAATTCAACATCTAGTTAACCTTTTCAACTTAAGCATTTAAACTTTGAGACTAAGTATCTCAACTCATTCCGAAACATTCCCGGAATAGAACCGACTACCCCAACAAGTCACATAGCAACAATTAAGCTTAAAATGAGTACTAAACGGGGGAACGACTCTACAAGACTCAAACTAACTGACTGGGTCATTACATCCTAGTTGCAGACCCAGTTGATGCTAACTCGCAGGTGGCCATCGACGCCAACCTTCCCACTAACGCCGAGAGTAGAGTTCGTAGAGGTGCCCGACCAACGGTTCGATAAGTGCCTAAAGGCGAAGGAGGCGAGGTTAGTCTATGATTGATCTTCGAAATGTTGTATGCTCAACAAGTGGTGATAGCACAACTGCAAAACCAAAATCGTGCCCCTAGCAGAATAGAGCCCGAACCATCCTGGGAAAACGCTAGAAGAAATGAGCATATCACCGATAATGCAGGTGAAGTTGAGCTGGTGTCAGCCCGGAAGTAATAAAAATGCTTGCCGCATTAATGAAATTGGTGGAATCAGGTGAAAAGAAAATTGAGGCAAACGACAAGAAGGTAGAGACATATAATTCTTGGGTCGATTAAATACCAGGATCACCCCAAATATTAAAAGACTCTGACTCCAAGAAATTTTTCCAAAATCACTTTCCTCCGAGCACGACACCAAAGCCAATCTTGAAGAGGTTTTGTATCCCCGATATTCGTAAATATAACAGAACAATGGATCCAAATGAGCATGTGACCTCCTACACATGCTCCATCAAAGGTAATGACTTGGAAGATGACGAAATTGAGTCAATATTATTAAAGTAGCTCAGGGAAACTCTGTCAAAATGAGCAATAATATGGTACCACAACTTGCCCCCAAATTCTATCGATTCGTTCGCTATGATCGAGGATGCTTTCTTAAAGGCTCATGTCGGGGCCATCAAGGTCGAGACCAGAAAATTAGACCTTTTCGAGGTTAAGCAAAGAGACAATGAGATGCTCAAGGAGTTCATGTCAAGGTTTCAAATGGAACAGGTGGACTTGCCTCCGGTTGCGGATGATTGAGCCGTTCAGGCATTCACTCAAGGACTTAACTCACAAAGCTCCTTAGTTTCGCAACAACTGAAACAAAATTTGGTAGAGTAGTCGGTGGTAACTTGGGCCAACGTCCACAACATGTACCAGTCAAATATTAGAGTGGAGGACAACTAACTCGAAGCCCCTTTCTGGGTCCGTTTATCCCATTAGAACCGATGACATGCCTAAGAGAATCATCGATCATGAATCAAGGCCGGTCCAAGATCGGTATCAATGATACAATGCAGATCAGAGGGGAAACAGGCCCTTGAATTGTTACACCTAAGTTTCAATGATAACAATAGTGCAAATCTAATTGTATCTATAGGAAGATATTACTTTTTTCAAGGATCGATTTAGAATCTGACGATTCTGAGGATTGATCGATCAAGTCAAATCAAAAATCACTCCCTTGATTATGAATGCGAAAAAGAAGAAAGTTAATGAATCCAGCCCATCTCTTGAGCAGGATTCTGAGGCACCCCTTGGGTCAAAACTCTTAGAATAGTTTGTGCCTCAATCAAGGGTCAATCTGCAACGGCTACTCAAGACTCTTGTAAAAGAAGAGTGGAAGACTTAAGAATTCGATCACACAACTTACCATTATTTTCTATACATTTCTAGTTCTTAACAAAAATGGCGTATTCCTGAGTTTACTAGTGTCTCATAAGATAGGAAGTGTTAGCAAACAAAACAAGAGTTGTATCAAGTTTGAAAAACATTGTTGCTAAAAATCGTTGATGGCAAATGATCCAAAAACCACTACTGTTATAACAAACTATTGAAGTTCTAAGAGAACCCTTATGACCTAACGGAACTGGATGTAGGTACTACAACGATACTGAACCGATATAAAACTCATGTGTTCTCAGCTTTTAAATTCCTCGCAATTTATTTTCATTTCCAATCAAACCTGCTAAAAAAGTGAAGTTGACTAATTCTTTTCTGAGTCGACTAAGTTTTTAATTTAGTTACAATTCACCCCCTTCTTGTACTTTCAATTGGCATCAGAGCAAGGACTCATAATATTGTCTAACAATAAGTGAGGAAAAGATCATGACGTCAAACACAATTGTTGGCTACTTCAAGAAGGGACTTCTCAAGTAAGACCACCATACTTAAATGGCCAACACTTTTGACATTGGAAAGTGTGTATGGAAACTTATACAATGTCATATGACATCAAAGTATGACTTGTGATAAAAACGGGAAATCTTCCAATTCTTCCAAAGAAGAATAAAGACGGTGAGATCATAGTATCACCTGATCCTCTGGACCTAGATGATCACACTGAAGAACAAGCAGTTGTTATTCAAGTGAATGGTAAGTCTAAAAATCTTTTATACAATGCCATTAGTGGTGAAGAGTATGAAAAGATATCAAACTGTGAAACTGCTAAAGAAATGTGGGTCAAGTTAGACATCACATATGAAGTAACCAACAAAGTGAAGGAGACAAGAATAAATCTCCTTGTGCGTGACTCTGAACTATTTCAAATGAAAGATGGAGAATCAGTACAAAAAATGATTTCTCGATTCAACAAAATTCTTGGGAACTTGAAATCCTTTGGTAGATCAATTAGAAGCGGAGAACAGGTTAGAAAAATACTAAGATGTCTACCCACCATTTGGAAACCCAAAGTTATTGCTCTTGAATGTCAGGACCTCGACAAGATGTCATATGATGAACTTAGAGGCGATCTGATTGCTTTTGAGAAAAAACACTTAGACAGGAAAGTTCATCAAGAGAAAAGGAAAACAGTCGCTTTTAAAGCAACTGTAGCTAAATCAGAAATTGAAGAAGAAGAAGAAGAAGAAGGAGGAGCAGAACAAGATGAAAATATTTCTATGCTCTCCAAAGCCGTGACAAGCTTGATGAAGAAGAACAAGAATAATAGAAGAGGCAAGCCGAACTTCAGAAAAGGGAAGATGGGAAATGAAAATGACAAAATTGATGGAAGATGCTATGAATGTGGAAAACACGGACACATTAAAGCAGAGTGCCCTGAATTGATAATGAAACTCAGCAAAAACCTTCAAAAGAAAAAGTCTTTTGGATTTTGGATCGATGAAGAAGAATCTGATCATGAAGAAATTGCCAACATGTGCTTCATGGCTATGAATGATGACAGTGATGAAAACTCAAGTGATCTGGGTCTCATGGCAGATAAAGGAACCAGTGAGGTACGTTCTCCTATGTGTCAAAAATGTAATGAACTTCAAGCATTTATTGATATTGTTCGTGTTGGCATTGAGAAGGTCCTAAATGACCTTCAAAAGATTCAACGAGAAAAAGAAAGACTGGGCTCTGAAACTTGAAGTATATAAAATAGAAAAGACGTGCTTCAAGAAGAAGTTCATGAACTTTAACTTCAACAGAATGGATCGAGAAAATTCATTAGGCAAAGTTCCATCAGATCTAACCAGTCAACTTCTCGTATTAATTTATATAGGGGAAGAACTTACATTGCATGCATTCATTGTGGCAAAAATCGGCATATATATCTAACCATTGAAGGTTAAAAGATAAGACTTCTGAAAGTCCTATCAACCCATCTTAATTTTATTGCTGAAAATATGGCCATATCTCAAATCATTGCAGGTTCGAGAATATCAAAAGATGGTTTTGGCAAACCAAGGCGTCTAACCGGGCTAACAATGAGAACACTAACCGTCCAGGACCCAAGCAGGCTTGGGTACCTAAACATAAGTAATTTATTTTTGCAGGAAAACCGCAAGAAGAGTCGAAAAGGGAAATGGTATCTCGGTAACGCGTGTTCCAGACAAATGACAGGTAACAAGCAATTATTCAAATTTGTCACTAAACTTGATGGTGGATCTCTCACTTTTGGAGACAAATCAAAAGGAAATGTAATTGGAGTAGAAAGAGTTTCCCTCATCTCATCATGTGATGTAGATGAGGTCTACTTAGTGGATGAACTTGGTTACAACTTGCTTAGCATCAGTCAACTATGCGACAAAGCTATGAGCATCGTTTCAAAAAACATGGTTGGTTCATTGAAGACGAATCACGTAAAAATATTCTATCTAGAAGTAGAGATAGAAATGTGTACACTCTTAGCAATATAGATAGTCTAGGGAATCAAATTTCCTAGCTTCAATGATTGATGATCTCGGGTTATGGCATAGAAATCTTGTCCATGCTAGCATGCATATTATTCAAAAACTTTCCAAACGTGATCTTGTCATTGGTTTTCCAAAACTAGATTTTTCAGAAGATTAATTTTTTTATGCATGTCAATTAGGAAAACAAACTCGTTCATCTTTTAAAATAAAAAATATTGTTTCTACTACAAAACCTCTTCAACTTTTGCATATGGATCTTTTTTGTCCAAGTAGAAAATATTCCTTTGTTATTGTATATGATTTTTCTCATTTCACCTGGCTTATTTTTTTGAGTCATAAAGATGAAGGTAAGGAATCTTGAAGTAGGTATAGCATGAAAAGGGATATTATATTTCTGCTATAAGAAGTGATAATGGAGGAGAGTTTTAAGCAGAGCCTTTGAAAACTTCGGTAATGATCAAGGAATTTCTCACAACTTCTCTTCCTCAAGATCACCTCAACAAAATGGAGTGGTAGAACGTAAGAACAGAACTTTGCAGGACATTGAAAGAACCATGATTGTGGAAAACTCTCTCTCACCCCACTTCTAGGCAGAAGCTGTAAGCACAGCATGTCATATCATTAACACATGCCTGATTCGACCCATTTTTAAAAAGACTCCATATGAGCTATGGAATGGTAAGAGACCCAACATCAAATATTTTTATCCATTTGGCTATAAATGCTTCATTCACAATAATGGAAAGGACAATCTTGATAAGTTTGATTCAAAAAGCAACGAAGGTATTTTTCTTGGATATTCTCCCTCAAATAGAGCATATAGAATATTCAATAAAAGAACCTTATGTATTGAGGAATCCATTCATGTTGTATTTGTGGATACTAACCCTCTCTTAAGGAATGAAAAACTTTCTAAAGATGAGGAAATTTCTATTGTCCCAAAGTCTGTAATTACAGGAAAAGACAGTCACGATCAGACGACCAATCAGCTAAATCAGTCAACTGAGGAGCACATTCAAAGCCAGGAACCATCTTCTGCTGAACAGTCAACTACATTGGAAAAATTTTTAGTCACATGTGTTCTAAATGAATGCAAAAGTGAACCTGGATATCCTCATAAGTTCATCATCGGAAATCCACAAGAAGGTATCACTACCAGAAGATCTCAAAAGCTCAACTCTCACATGGCCTTAATATCCCAATTTGAGCCCAAAAAGGATGATGAAGCTCGCAAAGATGACTATTGGGTCAAAGCCATGAAATATGAATTTGATCAATTTGAAAGAAATAAAGTGTGGGACTTGGTTCCGAAACCATCCAATGCTTCCATCGTAGGAACTAAATAGGTTTTCAGAAATAAGCTGAATGAATCTGTTCAAGTAGCTCGTAACAAAGCAAGGCTAGTCGCCGAAGGTTACTCACATCAAGAAGGAATTGACTACGATGAAACAATTTCTCCTGTTACAAGATTAGAATCCATTCGAATACTACTTGCCTTTGGTGATAATAAAGGATTCATGCTATTTCAAATGGATGTAAAAAGTACCTTCGTAAATGGATATATCTTTGAAGAAGTATATGTGAAACAACCTACTAGATTTGTAAGCAACAATTTCCCAAACCATGTATTCAAGTTGTCAAAAGCTCTATACGGACTCAAACAAGCCCCCCTCTCC
>AWOL01S0150858.1:32682-50360 GCA_000715115.1 Nicotiana otophora
CCCCCGAGCCTAGTATGAAAGACTAAGATCTATTATCTAAATCAAGGCTTCAAACGAGGTAGTATCATTACAACTCTGTTTGTTAAGCGTTCAAATTCAGGTAAGCTTATTACTCAAATTTATGTAGATGACATTATTTTTGAAAGTTCTAACTCTGGATTATGTGAAGAATTTTCTCATATTATGAAAGTGGAATTCGAATGTAGCATGATAGGAGAGATAACTTCCTTTCTTGGATTACAAATCAAGCAATCTTCCAAAGGAATCTTCATTATCCAAACCAAGAACACCAAGGAACTCATAAAAAAGTTTGGAATGGAGAATGGAAAACCTATTGGAACTCTAATGAGTCCAATAAATACTCTTGAATAGGACAAGAATGAAAGAAGTGTAGACGAAACAATGTATAGAGGAATGATTAGATCCCTACTATGTCTCACAGCTAGTTGACCAGATATAATATTTAGTGTTTGTAAGTGTGCAAGATTGTAGTCAGCTCCAAAGGAATCTTATTTGACTGCAGTTAAACGCATTATTAGATACCTCATTGGGACCACTGAATTAGTATTATGGTATGCTCACTCTAACAATTTTGATTTAAATACTAGTGGCACATGCCAATTACTGAAAAATGATCTAATTTCCTGGCATAGTAAGAAATAAAATTGTGTAGCGTTGTCAATTATGGAAGCAGAGTATTTAGCTGTTGAAAGCTGTTGTACACAAATTCTTTGGATCATGTACCAACTTCTTGATTATGATTTAACTCTTACTTCTATGCCTATTTTTTGTGATAACACAAGTGCGATATGGCTATCAAAAATTTTGTGCATCAATATAGGGCAAAACATATAGAAATTAAGTATTATTTTATTCGTGATCATGTTGCAAAATGTGATATATTATTAGAGTTCATTAGCACTGAGTCCCAACTTGCTTATATTATTACAAAGCCTCTTTTGGAAGAACGATTGTGTCTATTGCGTAAAAAGATTGGTATTATGTCTATCGCGTAAAACTTCTTCTGTATCTTTGCAAAATATTTTACTTCCTTTTTAGTTTTCTTAATTGATGGGTTTATTAATTTGATGTGTGTCCAATTACTACTCGTCCATCGGTTCCACTAAAGCAACTCCTCACAAGTGTCACTTTAATCTAAACCTACCCTTTCCTCTAACCGATGCAACCCTTCAATATTCCAAGAGCGTAGTTAAGTACCCTCATCTTCTATCATTCTCCGTCACTTCTTACAAACTCCTTTACCATGGCTAAGAGAAAACCCTCATCCTCCACTACCACAAGATGACCTTGAATCATCTCTTGACTCAGACCTTCTCAAAACCGATAATGAAAGCAGTGACTCTTCGGAGGATCTTCCTATAAGCCATAAAAATACAGGAAAAAGACCTATGGATAAAACCCCCCAAAAGGCCTGCATGCAAGAAAGGGAAAGTGGAAAGCACAGAGTTTAGGCTAGAGGATAAACTGAACTTCTACGGACCAAGTGAGAAATCGAGGTTTGAGTCTTATAAGTCTAAATCTATGGTTTATGGACGCTCTGAAAGTCTCTCTCTTATGAAATATAAGCACTGTGGTATGATTTATCTCTTTGATTTTCAATGTTTTTCTCCTCTGTTAGATACTGTTGGACATTTTGTGTATAAAGACCATGCGAGGATGCTTAAAGAAAATTTGTTGATTAATGACAAAGATGATTTGGAGTCAATGGTCCTAGGTACTCATATTGTTCTTGATTCTTATCAATTTGAGAAGATTTTTTCTGCTAAGTTTCATGGATATGATGTTTTTTTGCAAAACTCCTTGCCGAAAGACTTTGAAGTTACTTTAGAAGAGGTAAAAATAATTTATGTCTGAAAATCCTCCTGACATTGGTCCT
This sequence comes from Nicotiana otophora, assembly GCA_000715115.1. Lineage (NCBI taxonomy): Eukaryota > Viridiplantae > Streptophyta > Magnoliopsida > Solanales > Solanaceae > Nicotiana > Nicotiana otophora. The sequence continues at coordinate 34,580 of AWOL01S0150858.1, forward strand.
AAAAGTCTTAAGTTTGAACACCGTGTGTTAGCCCACATGATTTCTACTACTCTACTTCCTAGGACTGGGTCTCTCAGCACTTTGACTACTAGGGATATATTTGTTCTTTACTGCCTTGTGAATAATAAAAGGCTTGACTGGTTTGTGTGAATTCGTCATTATATGCTTGAAAGTATCAAGGACATATCTTCTTCTGCTGCTTTTTACCTTATAGCTTGCTCATCTCACATATTATTGAGGTCATGAAGGTTGATCTAACACATTTTTCCTTCAAGTACATGTCAAGCACTTATGATAAGACAACCTTTGCTATGATGGGTTACACCTTAAGTGACGATGGATGGGTCAGATATGCCAAGATGGAAAGCACTCCAGTACAGGTCGAGCCAATCACTGAACCAACTAAGCCTCAGTCGACTGCTCCCAACAACCTACAACAGATTCATCAAGGACTAGATGGGGTAAAAACCATGCTCATTGCAATGCAAGAACAGGTGGACAAGATCAGGGAAGTTATTAAAGAAATAGATACAGATGTGGCTAAGCTCGAGATGAACATTGGAGCCACAAGGGGGCAAGGAATCAGGACATTCAACTTCGTGACAGAGAAGATGGACAAAATCACCAAAGAAGTTAAAACCTCCTATGACTCTTTCTACACCAAAGTGATCAATACCCTAAAATACTTTATGGGGAGGAACTAAGGCAGTTTTGTGTGTGTTTAAAACAATTTTTTTTGCTCTTTATTTGTTTTGTTTTGTTAATTGCTTTTGCTTTGGTCTATAAGAACCATCACTCTGTGCATCTGCTGAAGGCGTAATATTTTCTACCTTACCTACTATGTTCATTATCTATTCTGTTATGTCTGTTCTGTTTGCACTTACTTCTATATTTTTGATTAATGTCAAAGGGGGAGAAACATGAGAGTAAAATAGAGCAACAACTCACCAACTCGATGGGAGCAACACTTCAGTACAGGGAAGTGTAGAGCAATAACTCATGGGGAGCAGCATTTCAGTACATGAAAGAGAAGTGTACTCTATTTACTCTTTCTGATTTTCATCATAAAAAAGGGGTAGTGAAAATCCAATTGTATCTATTTGGTTACATAAAACTAGGAGGAAAATTCTCAACCAAAAGAAGGTAAGAAGTCAAGGATATCAGAAAGGAAACAAGATCAAATGCGGCAAGGACAATGGTAAATCAAAGGATGCCAAGGCCATAAAAAAGGAAACAAGATCAAGTGCAGTCACTATAGGAAGACGTTCCTTACTTCAAGGATAGATTTGGAATCTGAAGATTCGAAGGATTGATTGATCAAGTCAAATCACAAATCACTCCCTTCATTTTGAATGCGAAAAGAAAGGAAGTTAATGAATCCAGCCCATCTCTTGAGTAGGATTCTGAGGCACCCCTTGGGAAAAAACTCTTAGAATATTTTGTACCTCAATCAAGGGTCAATCTGCAACGGCTACTCAAGACTCTCATATAAGAAGACTGGCAGACTCATGAATTCAATCACACAACTTACCACTGTTTTCTATACATTTCTAGTTCTTAACAAAAATACTGTATTCCTGAGTTTATTAGTGTCTCAAAAGATAGGAAGTGTTAGGAAACAAAACAAGAGTTGTGTTAAGTTTGAAAAACATTGTTGCTGAAAATCGTTGGTGGTAAATGATCGAAAAACCACTACTATTGTAATAAACTATTGAAGATCTAAGAGAACCCTTGTGACCTAAAAGAGCTAGATGTAGGTACCACATCAGTACTGAACCATTGTAAAACTCCTGTGTCCTCAGCATTAAGATTCCTCGCAATTTATTTTCATTGCTAATCAAACCTACTAATAAAGTGAAGTAGACTAATTCTTTTCTGAGTTGACTATGTTTTAAATTTAGTTACAATTCACCCCCCCCCCCTTGTACTTTCAAGCATAACCCCATGAGGAATGAGAAGAGAAGTGACTGTGGGACCAATATCCGAGGTCTGATGAGCAAGAACAGTTTTGACAGGCTGCTCGGGGAAGGGAAGCACCGAGATTATCAAAGTATAACTTCAACGTTGATGGAGCCAGCATCATATCAACCATTGGGCGCATTAAATAAACCAAATGGCCTCGACCATTATAGTCTGATCCTACCCAGAGAGATCCTAGCTTGATGTGTAAGTATCATGGCACTCATGGCCATAGGACCGAGGCCTACCGACAATTGAGAGAAGCAGTTGCTCGTTGTTTAATAATGGGCACCTTAGAGAGTTTCTGAGTGATCGATCCAAAAACCACTTCAGGAACAGGGACTCCAAAAAATAGACTGACCAAGAAGAACCTCAGCACGTCATCAACATGATCATTGGAGGGGTCGATGTCCCCCAGGGACCGATGATAAAGCACACTAAAGTATCCATCACGAGGGAAAAGCACACTCGAGATTACATCTCGGAGGGAACCATTTCGTTCAGCGATGAGGATGCCGAGGGCATCGTACAACCTCATAATGATGCACTGGTGATATCTGTACTTTTCAACAAATCTTGAGTTAAACATATGTTGAATGATCTAGGAAACTCAGCCAACATCATCAGATCGAGGGTCGTGGAGCAGTTGGAGTTACAAGTAGTGCCAGTGGTCCGGGTGTTGAACGAATCTAACATATTATGCGAAACTACTAAAGGAGAAATAACCCTGCCAATGAATACCACCAAGACAATTCAAGATACAAAATTCTACGTGATCGAAGGAGACATGAGGTATAATGCCATATTCGGAAGGATATGGGTTCACAACATTAGGGTGTAGTACCCTCAACATTACACTCGTCACTGAAGTTCCCTACGTCGGGAGGAATCAAGATGGTCTACGGAGAGCAGCCAACCATAAAAGAATTTTTTGCATTTGACTAAGTGATCTCAGTACATGTGGTCTCAACATCAAAGAACATGGAGAGGACCAAGAAGGAAGAAATTAAATAGCAATCACTGATACCAGCCTTGACCAAACCAGAAGAGCGAGGAGTAGGCGAGGGGGATGATTACAGAGTTCCTAGGTCATTCATTGCTCCCGATGATTCTGATGCCACCAAATCGACACCCAATCTAATGGTATACCTGGGCACGGGGTAAACTCCCGAGCTCAGGAAAAAACTCATTGAATTTCTTATAGCTAACATAGATTATTTCGCTTGGTCCCATCTTAACACGACAGGGATGCCGCCTAAGGTAACCACTCATAAGCTACGTTTGGACCAAAGTTCCATCCGGTTAAGTAGAAAAGGAGATCGCAGCCTGAGGTCAATTACACATTCATCAAAGACGAGGTATCTAAACTCCTTAAAATAGGATCCATTCGGGACGTTAAGTACCCGGACTAGCTAGCCAACATAGAGGTAGTACCTAAGAAAGGATATAAGCTAAGAATGTGTGTGTATTATAAAGATCTGATCAAGTCATGCCATAAGGACTCTTTTCCTTTATCTAACATCGATCGTATGATTGACGCGACGGCCAGGCACGAGATACTCAGTTTTCTCGATGCTTATTCCGAGTACAACAAAATTCGGATAGAACCGGGCGATCAAGAAAAAACTTCCTATATCACTAAATTCGGCACCTATTGTTATAATCTAATTCCATTCCGATTAAAAAAATATTGGTGCCACCTATCAACGCCTAGTAAATCGGATGTTCAAAGAACAGATAGGAAAATTAATAAAAGTTTATATTGATGACATGTTAGTCAAGTCCCTGCGAGCAAAGGACCATTTGAAGGAAACCTTCAACATATTGATGAGATACAATATGAAGCTGAACCTGAAAAAATGTGCATTCGAGGTCGAGTTTGGAAAATTCCTTGGGTTTATGGTGTCCAATCGATGGATCGAGATCAATCCCGACAAAATCAAAGCCATAGAAGACATCACCATGGTGGACCATTTCAAGGCCGTTCAGATACTGACCGGGCATATAGCCGCCTTGGGCCAGATCATATCGAGGTCCTCGGATAATAGCCATCAGTTCTTCTCATTGTTGAAGAAGAATAATAACTTTTCCTAGACCCCGAAATGCCAACAAGCTTTGGAAGAACTCAAACGGTACTTCTCGAGTCCCCCATGCTCCACACTCCGAAGGGCGGATGAACTGCTGTATCATTACTTGGCAGTTTCCGAGGTGGAGGTAAGTGGAGTCTTAGTCTGGGAAGAGGAAGGTACACAATTCCCTATTCACTATGTCAGTAGAACTCTAGGAAAGGCCGAAACAATGTATCCTTACCTGGAAACATTAGCGCTCGCTTTGCTAAGTGCCTCTAGAAAGTTAAAACCGTACTTTCTATATCACCACAAATGTGTCATAACCTCTTACTCAATAAGGAACATCATGCACAAGCCCGAGCTCTTAGGCTGGTTGGCCAAATAGGCTATCAAAATCTACGGATACGATATTGAGTATCGACCCCGAACCTCCATAATATTTTAAATTTTGGACGACTTTGTGTCGGCCTTAGTGCCCGAAGTTGAAAGAGAATTATTGTTAGCCTCGAGGACTGCCTCAAGAATTTGGATTCCTTTTATGTACTGTGCCTCAAACGCAAAGGGGCCTAGGCTTGGTATCGTGCTAAAAGGTCCAACGGGGAATGTGGTTAGGCAGTCTATTAGCACTGTGAAATTGACTAAAAATGAGGCTGAGTATGAGGCCATGATTGTAGGTCCCGAATTGGCTAAAAGCCTTGGGGCTGAGGTGGTCGAAGCTAAGTGTGATTTTCTCCTCGTGGTAAATCAAGTCAATGGGATGTTCAAAGTGAAAGAGGAACGAATATGAAGGTATTTAGACAAATTACAGGTAACGCTGCATCAATTCAAGTAATGGAACACGTGCCCCAAGATCAAAACAGAGAGGTTGATGCTCTGGCTAACTTGGGATCATCGATTGATGATGATGAATTCATTTCGGGAACAATCGTACAGCTTATGAAGCCAATGATAGAAGAAGGCCACGCCGAAGTAAAATCAATGAGTTTAACCTGGGATTGGAGGAACAAGTACATAGACTACTTGAAAACTAGGAAATTTCCCTCGGATCCCAAAGAATCGATAGCCCTACGTACCAAGGCTACCATATTTAACTTCGTCGAAGGGACATTGTTCAGGAGCACGTTCGACGGCATGTTAGCCAGATGCTTGGGGCCAGGGGTAGAATCTTTGGTTTAGAAATTATTAAATAGAAATGGAGAAGGATGCGAAGGACTTCGTATGAAAATGCGACGATTGTAAGAGATACGCACCGATGATCCATCAACTAGGAAATCTACTCTACTCGGTCCTATCCCTATGGCCGTTTATGAAATAGGGAATGGACATCATCGGTCCCCTATCATGGGAACCCGATAAAGCTCAATTCATACTATGCATGACGGTTTATTTTTCCAAATGGGTCGAGGCTTAAGCAATTGAAAAGGTATGCGAGAAAGAAGTCATTCACTTCATCTGGGACCACATAATATGTCTATTTGGGATACCGGCTGAAGTCGTGTGTGATAATAGGAAGCAATTCATCGGCAGCAAGGTAAATAAATTTTTCAAAGATCACAAGATTAAGAATATACTATCAACACCTTACCACCCTAGTGGGAACAGACAGGCAGAATCAACAAACAAGACCATAGTTCAAAACCTAAAAAAGCAGTTGACCGATGCCAAAGGGAAATAGAAGGAAATCTTACCCAAAGTCCTATGGGAATATCGTACAATCTCGAAGTCTAATACCGGGGCCACTCCGTTTTCCTTGGTCTTCGGGGCCGAAGCCTTGATACCACTAGAGGTGGAAGAGCCGAGCCTAAGATTCCAATATGCGATCGAAGAGTCAAATGGGAAGGCCATGGTCATGAGCCTAGAAATATTGGATGAAAGGAGTGAGGCAGCTTTAGTCCGGTTGGCCGCCTAGAAATAGCGGATAGAAAGATAGTACAACCGAGGAGCCAATCTCTGAAATTTCAAGATCAAGGCCTTGGTGTTGAGGAAAGTAACATTACACACTCGGAACCCGAACAAGGGAAAGCTAGGACCGAATTGGGAAGGACCATATCGAGTCATCGGAATTACAGGCAAAGGCTCATACAAACTTGAAGCGGGAAACGGTGTGTAACTATCGAATAACTGGAACGTGACATACTTAAAGTGGTACTACTGCTAAGAAACGATCTCAACCACTCTATAATCATTTTATGAATATGACTAACACTTGCATGCAATAGTCAAGGATGGATGTGGCTATTAGGTCTGAAATCATGCATTATACTTTTTTTCCCTTGAACTGATTTTGTCCCAAAATGGTTTTTTCGGCAAGATTTTTAATGAGGAAACAATAAAAATGCTAACTTAGATTCGTTGGCCAGCATCAGATCGGATTCAATGACCGTTCACTTCATGTCAATGGTATCCGAGCCCTCTCAATCTTGACCTCGAATAGTGGGGGCCATTACCCTCGGACTAAGGATCACATTGTTTTAGCAAGGAAAGAAGAAAAACTTTGTATATTCTAAGCTAAGACTTGGTGGTTAGTATTCACTGTAAGGGCCAAACGGCTGTATGAACCATGCTCGTATAGTCCACTCATTCCATGATACAAGTTCTTATGCGCTTTCGATCATGTACTTTACACACTGAAAACTGAAAGAAAGTTTAGCCTTGGTATTTACGCATTTTCCTGCCTCTTAAATTCAAGATCCTAAGAGCCCACGGGCTACCCCTACTTGAGGACTATCAAGCCCATGGGCTACTCCTATTGGGGGACTGTCATTCAAAGAAAGTTGGGACAACCCGGGATACCAAATACTGGAGGCACCAAACATATGAGATGATGCCCAAATACAAAAGACTACCACCACCCTAAAAAATGGCTCGGAGATGTCCGGAGCTTGTAATCAGAAAGCAAGGCCTTTATAAGAACTCGAAACCTATCAAGAGATTACTCTTGGAAAACACATCGTCTAAAAATCGCTTAAGCATCTTGAAAGACCTCCGAACACACCGAGTTTTCAAAGCCTCGAGCAAACAAAGTTGTATCAAGGTCAGACCCTGCTCAGACCTCTAAAAATGAATGTCCTATAACTACATTTGATTCTATGCTAAGTCATTAGAAACATTACATGAATAAAAATTATGAAAAGATGCTGGAAAAGTAAAGGTAAGATATTGTGAGAAAGGGAAACTTTCATATATATATTCCGGAGTATGTTTAAAAAGGTCCAATAAAAACGGCCTCAAAATAAACAAAACAAACGTTATATGTACATGACACAAAAGTTTAAAAAATAGTACTATGCCACCTACGCCTAGTCTTCTCTGGGGTCCGACTCGTCGCTAGAGCTGTCGGAGCCTTCGGATCCCTCCGAGCCCTCGGAACCCTAAGACCCTTCGGCATATTCAGGCTAGTAGAACTTCTTTGCCTCGGACTCAGACTTTTTGGCCTCCTCGATCTCAGCCGACATGTCAAAACCTCGGGCGTGGATCTTTTCGAGGTTCTCTCTTCGGGATAGCCGCTTAATTTATTCGGCCTTTTCTTCTAGGCGAACCTCAGTTGCCTCCACATCGGCCTTGTATTGGGCTACCATTTTCTCCGGCATCGGAAGAGGTTGTATCCAACTTGGACTTTACTGCCTCGTATTCTCTACCCAGGGCATCCCACTCTATGATAGCCCAGCTAAGCTGTGCTCCGAGATTGTCGTTCAATTGAGATAACTTGTCATCTTTGTCCTTCGCCACCCAAAGTTGGTTCTCAACCGATGCCAACTCCGCCTTAGGGGTTTTCTTCTCCGAAGCCAGCAGGTCCATTTTTATTTTCCATCAGTCAGCCATGGCTTGGACCTCGTTCATCTTGGCATGACATTGGTCGACCTTGTCGATCTTCTGTTAGACCTGCGAGGTTGTGTTGTTAGCCACCATGACTAGATCCTCACTTTTAACTTCAAATACCTTTACCTTTTCGACCAGATCAGCATATTCTCGCTTCAGAGTTGAAGCTTCTTTCTGGGCCATGTACAGCTCGGCCTGAAGATCCTTGATGGCCCTGTCTTGTTGCTCACTAAGAAGCTTGTACACGTCCTTCTTCCAAACCTGCTTTTTAAGCTCGAACTCAAGCTGGTTTATTTTGAAGCGGTACTAGAGGAAGCTCTCATGGTGAAGCATCGAGGTTTGCAAATCAACAAAAACAGTAAGAGATATTGAAACCTATGTGGAATTCATGAGGGAGTGTTGATGCCTTACCCGGTTCAGTGCATGATGCACCTTGTTGAAGAGACTCGACGAGTCCACCTCGTTCATCTTTACTTGGTCTTCCTCGGCCACCACGCATCAAAGCTAGCTGGCTATGCCCACTGGAGCAGAAAGAACCATAGCATCCTATAGGAGCGTGAGAATGATTGTTCTCTTGCGGCCGGGGTCCACTCAGAGAAGGAAATAGCTTCACTAGTTTTGGGCTCAAACTCTGTCCATCAGCCTCCGAAGGCGTGTCCTTCTTCGGGATCTCCAGGTCCCCCATCGCCGAAAGGTCTTCAGAAGTGGACATGCCCACGCCATCAAAAAAGGAGTAGAGCGGATCGTCACTTGACTTTTCCTTTCCTGCTTGGGCCTCTTCAAGCATGGACTCGGTGTATGAGGGCGTCTCACTGATGACTATCACATTGGTCGACTCCTTCGGAACATAAGAAGCTTCTCGGGAGGTCTCAACCCCGATCTCTATCTCGGCCTCTCAATTCGAAATAAGATCGGCCCCATGTCTCTTTTCCTTGGTTGCCTCCTGCTCCCCGGTAGGGGTCCATCCGTGAGCGACAAATATGTCATATTATTCAGACTCATCCCTGAGCCGGCAAAACGTGTCAAAATCGGGCACCTGGGAGTTGGTGTTCTTCTTGGGCTTATGAGCCTGGGAAGTCACCCTATGTTTTGGCTACACCTCAAGACCAGGAAGTCCGAAGACTTTCTTTTCCTCTTCTTCTTCTCCCCCGCGGTAGCCCCGGGCTGTCCCGTTACGGAGGGATCAATAGGTAAGGGCGCACCCTTATGCCCTTCCAGTGACCTAAGTTCATTGGTGTTAGGAAAACCTGTGAACATTATGTAAGTTTGGGGCGTAATAGTAACTATTCTGAGAAGAGCCTTACCATGAAAACAGGCCTCACATCAGACATTCGTTAGATTGTACCACGAGCGCTCGAAGTTATACATCTGCTTGTAGATGCCTTCAATCCACTCCTTGAGCCGGGGGACCGCATTAGGAAACCAAGTAACAGCTGCCCGACCACAAATACTAATGGTGAGAAATAAAACAAAGGAGACTTGACACTTAAAGAAAGGCTACACTTACGAGATGCATTCCACTTCTCGGTAAATGACAGGAACTCGGGAAGGATTAATTCTTTAGTTTTCACCCGTACAAAGTGCCCCTGCCATCCTCAGTCTCGATCCTGGTCGATGCTCAAAAAGGGAGCCTTGATGGCCAGTCGATCTAGCTTGATTAGTCCCCCTTGGAAAATTCGGTGACTGTACAGATAGAGTAGGTGGTCGAGGGTGAACCGAGAAGATTCGGTATTGTTCACAAAATAACGTAGGAGGATCACGATCCTCCAAACAGATGGGTGGATTTTCCCAAGGCACACCCCATATCTCTTACAAAAGGCAAAAACTACTGGGTCTACCGGACCCTACGTGAAGGGGTAAGTGTAAACACATAAATACCCCTCCATATGAGTAGTAATATCGTCCTCGGGCCCGGGGACTACCATGCTTGGACTATGGGAAGGGTATCTTCAGTAATAGAGCATATATATCTCAATTCCCCTTCATCTCAGTCTTGTTTGGATGAGGCGTTCTCGACTTTGAAGTCGTCTGCAATTGAACAGCCTCCGAGAATAAAGCTTTTTATGGGGTGCTCTAGGCCGCTTCGTTAGCAGTCACTTCGGGAGCAACCACCTCGGGAGCAGTTGTCTCGAGAGAAAACACCTCGGGAACGGCTGCCTCGGTACATGTGGCCGGGTGGGAAGATGAAGTGGAAACTTGCCGAGGAACTGCTTTGGAAGTCTTGGCCATTGTGATCTGTAAAATATGAAGATTAGAAAGAAAGATATGAAGATTTGAGGGATAGATATGATGATTTGAAGGAAAGGTATGAAGGTTTGAAGGAAAAAGTATGAAGGTTTGAAGGTAGGATGCAGATCTGGGTAGAAACTTAAGAACAGTTATGAAGATTTGAAGATCAAAGGCAAAGAGACGAAGATTTGAAAGAATTGATAACTGCTAGAGAATTCGAAGGTAAAATCTAGGATCGGAAAGTGGAAGAAGTACAAAAGGTCGAAGCTTTTATAGGAGAAAATATAATCAATACGCGATGTTTCATATTCAGAGGTGACCAGCCGATGATTGACACGTGTACGAAGTCAGAGCAACGCGACTGATGGGACATTTTGGCTTATTCACCGTCTCGATTGTAACATACGAAGGAATGAGCCGGGGTTCATCTAACGTTTCCCATCGTTTCAGCGAAACATGCTCTCTGAGATATAAGGGGACGATCTGTATACGGGTGAACTCGAGGTTAGCACACACCTTGAGGTCTCGGTGAGTCAAACAAAGTAATAAGTATGAATGTATGAGATGGAGACTGAATCTAGAACGCCTTGAATCGAGGCCGGAATGGGTTGCTCGCCATCGGGCCTGACAAGACAACGGCCCCCGAACCCAGAACGAGGTCCAGGACCTCGGAAATCACTACAAACGGATGCACACGACTAGCAGGGGACCACGATATCTACACCCAACCAGATATCACAGCGCGGATCTCGCCTGATGTTGGTAGTATATCAATGATTGACATACAAGAAGGATTTTTACCTTTTTTAGAATTGTACTAGGGAAAAACTTCTCCTACTATATAAAGGGAAAGTTTCTTATTCAAAAGACACACTGTAACACACATATCAAAGAAATACAAACTTATTTCTCTACTTTCTAGCTATTGAAAGGTTCTTATATTAATCATAATTCTCCATACATATTTGGCTTCAAACCGAGGGCCGGTCGAGGGCAATAATATTGTTAAGCTTAAATCTGAGCCCGGACTCAGCGTCACAACTAGTTTGGTTATTTATTTTATCTTTAATTAGCTTATGTAACATTCATGATTACTTGTGTTGAATCAATCCACATATTCTTAAAACCACGTATAAATTAAATTGTTATCCGTTATAAGGTAAACAAAGCAATTTTTTTCGTTTTCTTCCTTTCTTTGTTTAGTTTATTATTTAAAAATTTCCAACAGCTTACACATTAAAATCTTATTCTCCCTTTGTTGCTGTAATATTTTATAAAATTAAACTAAATATCTATATTATATAATTATTTTCAAGAAAAATTGAACCTGTAATTTTAAAAGTGCAATGAGTTTAATGGTAAGAATCTAAGAAGAACACTCGAATTCAAATTATGACTCCAACATTGACTTTAGTTCTTGTAATCCTGGATCCGCCCCTACCCATGGCTTAACTAAAATCAGTTCATCTATCATTATTGAAAATCACACCGGTTGTTCGGTTGGGTACTCCTTGTTTGCATATCTCACTTTTCAAAGTAAATTTTGTTTTTGCTTTAATTCTTTTGTATACTTGCCACGTGTAATGCTCATTCCAACATGGGCATGAGATCACCTTTCTTTTTTTTGGTAATTAGAAAATTTTACTAATTACCTGTGAGAATTACAAGCCAGTGAAGATTACTCCAGATTTACCTATCTCAGAAATAGCACAAAATATCCCTACCATTATCTACTCTACACCATCCCATTCTAGACATATACAAAGAACTCATATACTCATATAAGACTATTTTTTCTAACTCTAATACATAGAGTAGTTTTCAGTGAGTGCACTAAAGCCTCTGCGTCCCTGCATTTGTTCTGAAATACTCTTCCATTTATTTCGATCCACACATCATATACTATAGCAGCAAACCCAGCTTTAAGTAGCTTGCCTCGTGCACTTTTACCTTTTGTGTTCTGCAACAACCAATGCCATTCGTGTTCCCAACTAAGTATGGTTCTTCTCTATTTCATCTATTCCAAACTTTTCTGCCAAGCACCTCTTACATAATAGCACTGAAAGAATAAGTGGTTAGCAGATTCATCAGCTACATTACATAAGACACATGTTGCATCCACATTCATACCCATCCCAACATCACTTCCTTTGTTCTCAATCTACCATGTAGTACAATCCATAGAATAAATACTTGTTGGAACATGAGACATTATGGTAGATCATGTTTCTCCATGGCATAGTATTGACATCACCTCTTAAGCATCTATACATAGCACAAATTTGAAATTTACCTTGCTGAACAATCTGACTATGAACATTCATGCCAGGCATGTGCTTTCTCATATTAAATATTTTCCTAACCATCCAAGAGGCAGTTTTTGGGCTTTCCATTAGGTTAACATCCTGTTTTATTATGTAATATGTGTGGATCCAAGCAACCCACAACTTCTCCTTATTCTGACTAAGTGCCCAAAGTAGCTTACATAGAGCAATTAGTTCCAGAGCCTCATATTCAATACATTTAGGCCACCTGCACTCCTAGGCAAGCAGATCTTTTCCCATGCCACCAATGTTTTTTTAGAGATACTAGACTCGCCAGTCCACAGATAGCTTCTGCATATAGCCTCAACAAGCTTGATTATCTTTTGAGGGAGTAATAATAGTTGTGTCCAATACGCTTGAACACCAAACAATATCTCCCTTATGAGCTGGAGTCTACCTGCATAAGATAAGCTTCTAGCCATCCATGTAGTGATTTGTGCAGTGATTTTCTCAACCAAGGGCTTACATTGGGCAATGGTAAGCTTTTTGGTAGACAATGGTACATCAAAATATTTGAAGGGAGCTCTCCTATCTCATATCACAGTAGTTGAAAAATTGCTTGTTTAGTGGCTTCATCCACCCCTATACTTGGCTTTTTGACATGTTATACTTTAGTTAAAAAGCTGTTGAGAAGATAATAAATTTGTCCCTAAAGAGTGGAACATAAAGCACATCCCCTATAGAAAATAATAGAAGATTATCCATAGAACAAAGGTATGTAATATTCAGCTTTTCACATCTAGGATTGAAATTAAAATCAGGATTTTCTGCCAATGTAGCCAAACATCTGTTCAAATATTCCATTAAGAGGACAAATATATAAGGGGACATATGATCCCCTTGTCTTAGTCCCCTCTTAGCATGCCGTGTCTGTCAAGTGTTCATTAATCAAGAATGTATAACTAACTGTAGTAATACAGGTCATGATCCATGATATCATCATACTGGGAAATACGAGTTCCATAAGTATGTGTCTAATGAAGTGCCACTCTACGGTGGCGAAACGAGAAAATTCAATAAGGGTGTTCAAACCTTTGCAAGTGGACTATGTAAAGGTATTCAAAGTCTATTTTTAATCAATAACAAGTAATATTTTACCTTATACGGTGTATAATTTATAGCGAAGGGTGGTCAGTTGACCACCCTTGGTTAAACACAGCTTCGCCCCTGACACTCTACTGAATCATGTAAATTCCCATTTTTTGTCACATTTGTTTTCCTTTTAATTTGATATTATTTGGATTTAATTAGTCTAGTTTGTTAAAGGGGTTTAAGGGATTGGATTGATGCCCATTTCAAATGAGTTATGCACAAATCAGACCCAATTTGTTAGCTCAATTCGGTCATACCCGGTGTATTAGGTAGCTTGCCAAGAAAGAGCTCAAAACCTGAAACTACGTGTTTTCATTTAGTAATTTTGAGATCAAATCTCAGCCCTATGTTGTCCTATCATCCATCGTCTCTCATTCACTCTCCATCCCCGATATTTAAAGCTAATAAATTCTAAAAATTCCCCCATTTAGAACTAACCCCAATTCTAAACTCCTCTCTTCTCTCATTTTTCTTCTCCTTCACCTTTCAGCCGTCGTTGTTTCCGCCATCGTGCGCCGCCACCGGTAGTGATCCAAGCCACCCAAAAATTTTACAATTTCTTCCGTTCAACCTCATCTCCATGAATCCAAGCCTCATATCCTCCTTATCCCCACCAATATCTATAGATCTACTTAAATCTAAAACCCTTACCTTCTCTTCTTTTTGAAATTCATCAAGGTTGAAACACCTTTACCCTACAATACAAGCATGAACAGGTATATCTCTTTGAGGATTACTCTTTACCCTTAGTTTCACCCTCTAATCCTCACCTTTGCCTCCGCCGGCTCCGCGCGCTGCCACCACTTCCACCGACCGACCATCACTGCTCAACCACCCAACCAACCACGATAAAATAGTGCTCGGGGGGTCGACTTGCGACGGTTTACATCGTATTTGAGAGCCGAGGGAAATCTGATTCAGTTGCTATTGTAAAATCCTAGTTATCCTTTTATTTTTCTGATTTTTGCTTCTGTAATTAGGTTTAGGTTTAGTTTAATTTTATATTTCTTATCGATTTTTAATTGCTCGTTCTGATCGTTGTTGATTCGATAGATCACGTTCATTTTCCGTAGTCGCTTAATTGTCTGTTTGATTTAGCCATAAATCATTTATGTGATCGCAAGATGAATTAGTTTTTTCCATGCGATTAGGTGCTAATTAGCTACTAGTAATAGTTGCTTAGTTAGTGAGTTGTATTTGTTTTGTTTGATTTGGTGACTCGTTGATTTTAATAGATTAGTAGTTGTCTAAGTCAAACTGATTTAATCTAGTTCATTGGGTATTTAGTTTAGTTTAATTGAAATCTTGTTGTTTCTTTGTCAATTTCATGATTGGATCAAGTTTGAGTATTTGAGTTTGTGTTGATAAAAGCTGAAATTAAAAAAGGAATATTATATAGTTGGTTGCTTTTACTGTTTTAAGCATGCTAGAAAATACAACTGCTTTGCTTTGAGTCAGAATTTGGTAAAAAGAGGGTTGTTTTGGCACACAAAAGTAAGTCCTTTTGGACGGATTTTTGGGTAACCCAAATTCGATTCAAAGGTGTTGTTTTTCCTACTTAAAGGGGTATCCTCTCAAATATCTACACACTATCACACATTCTAGACATCGTTTGACACTCTATGTTGAACACACTTTAAAAAAAAGGTATCAGTTGAGTATCAAAAAAGAAAAAAAGCAAGAATGCAACACTGTAGTTTCTATATGATCTGGCAAAGCTATATAATTTATGTGACAATGTCCTGGAAAGTACTAGATATCCTATGAACACATAGCTATATATTGGCTATCAATCAGGAGAAGGAGGGAAGGATATCATTCACTTTGGTGAACTGTACTGGACAACTCATGTCCTATGTATTGTGGTAGCAGTTCTCAGTGTCATTCTGAAATTGGTATGACAACAAATAAGAAACTGCTAGCCGAGTTTTCATCCATGGAGGTTTAAAACTACAGATGCAAATTTGTTCTCTTCTGTGAATGCAGCATATCAAAATACAACTGGACACATGTTGTGGAAGGTTGCTTCATGCCATTTCTTGTTGTCCAGTGTATCAAACTATCAAGCTACAAATTACTAACCTCAGATTTCATCAATTGGCATTCATTGTGGTATGTACCAGTGTTATATTCGCGCAATGTCCTTTGGACTGCAAATATTGGCACCTTATGAGAGCATTGTGTATACGGTCGAAATAGATTTCGACCTTCGCACGTCCGATCGAGTTCGAATGATGATCTATCGAAGTAAGACTCTGAAGGTGGAGCAAACTAACCAAGAACCCGGGG
>AWOL01S0150924.1:0-11213 GCA_000715115.1 Nicotiana otophora
ATCATCTCAAAGATAATCTCTTCTTGGATTTACGTCGACTAACTTACGGCCTGATCTAAGGTACGTGAATTTGGGTTGTAACAGATTTCTGTCACTATATAAACCCCTCCCTATCTCACTCTAGAGCATACTAGAATCGATATACTTTCACAAAAAATTGGAGCTTTGTTCTGTGATTCCCTCATTCTCTTGTTATGTACTTCATTTTGGCCGGTTGAAAGCCAAGGCCACTGAAATCCTGTTATTCGAACTCTCTCTTGGTGCGAGCATTGCCCGGAGTTCTTTTGAAGCTCTTGGGAACTTTGACGAATTGAGATTCTGGGTTCTTATGGAATTTTTATTCTTTTTTGTTGTCCGTTTAACTGGTAAGTCGCTTAATCTTTTGCAATTTCATTTTTTATGTGTCTCGGATGTGCATGTGCTCTCGCTTCTAAAATCTATGGCTTAATGTGTTTATGGGCTACTTTTATGCACAACTATGTTAGCTTTACGCTCGTTTTAAATCTCTCTAGCATTTAACTCATACTAATGATGCTAGTTCTGAGATTGTCTATCTCTAACTTGGTTAATCTGAACCCTCCTAAGCTCGTTTAGCTAGTGTTCATGAATATGCTTACCTGCTTTGTCCTGAATCTCTGTAATGAATGCCTCACATCTGTAATAACCTGTGTTAAGACCTTCATTGTTTACTATGACTTGTTTCTCTGTTATTATGTCACTCAGCATGCTCACTTGATCTCATACCCCTTTAATGATGGCTTTAAATTATAGAACAGTTATCTCAAGTTGTTTTCCCTACCATGTTTGAACTGTTTCGATATTAAGATGAATCCCTGGCATAACTTAGACCTTCCCTAGTTAATTCATCTATTGGCCAAATACTTGAATGCCTACGTTTGCCATTTGACATGAGTTTATTTTCACTCTGTTCTGAATCTTTACAAAGATTATCTTGCATATGTAATATGTTCTAATCTGTGTTAAGATTTTTTCTATCAACTATGACCTTGCTTCCCTGCTAATATGTCCTCCATCATGTCTTTGGCTCACTTAATTCCTTATTCCTTCAGTGATTGCTTGGACTGTCATAATGTGTGCTTCCTATCATGTTTCAATGCAATCTTGGCTCCTGATTAGAATTAACATATTTGTCTTATGATACTAATATGCATGCTTAGCTTAATCCGAACCTCTTAGATCTCAATTGGTTTAATGTCATGAATGATAATCTATGCATATCTCGCAAACATGTTTGTTCCCTAATTTCTTTCAATATGAGGATCTCAATGTGGTGCTTTGCTGTCCTGCTGAACCTACTGGCCTATTTGATTAATTACTTTATATGCTCATTTTGGTTATGTCTACTTTAGGATATGAATGTATCTCCTAACTTCTGTTCATTTTCCTCACTGGCAACTTATGCTGTTCTAAACTCTTCATTCTTACCCGGCTGAAAGCCAAGGCTACCTATGTTCTATTATTGGCTTCCCTAGTGTGAGCACTGCTCGGGGTCCAATTGAGGCCCTTGTAAACTCTGACACACTAGAGCTTGGCCTTTGTCATTTTCTCAACCTCCAAAATTCCCTAATACTTTATTTCTCTTTTATATAATGCATATCTATATTGGTTGTTCCAAATGGTGCAACGCTTGGTGCCGTGGTTGAGTAAACTGGTTCTGGACCCCTATGTGGATCTCTGCGTCATGTATTAAATGTGGCTCTTTGTCGAAGGCCTGAGTATGCTGTGTAAGAGCTATTGAAGGCCCGAGCAATGTTGGGTGTTTATTTGTTTTACTTGGGCCTATTGTGGACCTATTGTGGGCATGTTCACTGTTATGTAACACAGTTACTTTTACTCATTATTGGGCCTGTAATAACCTTTGTATAAACAATTGGGTGTTAGTGAAAAGGGTGTGGGTAAAATTCAATATCTATGTGCAAAGTGGGTAGATGACATTAGGAAAAGCACATACACACACTGCTTGTTTACCATTAGACATGAGTTCAAATGCTATGTCTACTGCTATGTGTTTATAGACCAAATACCTATAGGAAGTGAGCATTCTTTCAATTTGCAGTACTTCCTTCAACCGCATTAGAAATCTGCCTATAGGAATAAATGAATTTTCCGTCCATTCACTTTAGTTATTCACTAGAAATCATGCCTATAGGATTTGGAACACTTCATTCGTTATTGTATCGCACTGATCTCTAGAAATCACGTTTATAGGACTAAGAATAAATGAAACGAGTTCTAATCATCAATTGTAGAGATCCCTCCTATAGAAAATAATTGATTGTTAATTGGTTAATGCTAGACCATTCAAACACTACTTCATGCACGTCATATGAATAATTTCGGGACTCTTTCCCTAGCAGATTCTGTTGTACCCAACCGTGTAGATCACCTAGGTATCATACATATAGGATTGGTAACTTAAAAATCTCAATAATTAGCTTATAATACCTGCATGATTCAGTCTATAAGCTATATCCTGTATCTGAAATTACCTACATACTTTGGATCGCCTAGAAAACATGTCTATAGGATTCTGCAGATTCCTGATCGACATATGTGTTTGCGTGAATTTATTGCTTAAGTGCGGAGGCAAACTTGAGCCCCCTTTATTACCATATTTGAAGTCCAATGTGTTTTTTATGTCGCCTAGTTTTATCATTTTGAGCAGTCTAAGTTTAAGTCTAGAACCATCCCAAGTAAAGGGCCAATACCTCCTGGACCATAGGTATGTGACGGGTAATGCACGCATAGGGTACTGCCTATAATTGAATTAGAATGCTTTTAGGTAACAACTTTATCATAATAATCAGGTAGCAGGAGCTGATAGTCTGTGTCCGCTAAATAATATGAGTAACACCCCATCTTGAGGGAGTTACACAATATTATTTATGTTGCACGGGGTGATCCTTTAGGCTAGAAACTTAGGACCCTCCCCCCTCCTCTTTGCACGTCATTATTAGATCCATATAGTTGTATCCCTATATTCGCACTAAGATCTATGACTTCTGAACTCCTTTGTTTATTTGATCACCTAACTTAATCATAATCTATATAATCTTAAGTGCAGCCGGGACCCACAATTGTGGACCTCGTGGAGTTCCTAACACCTTTTCTTTGAGGTAACTTGAGCCCTTACACGATCTTTGATGGCGTTGACTAGTCAAACAGAGTCATTCGCATAATAGGTGCCCTAACGCACCTTAAACCGTTAGGTGGTGACTCTCCTCTTTTAATACCTCCTTAAAAGAGTTGTCATATGTCGAAACCCGAT
Organism: Nicotiana otophora; assembly: GCA_000715115.1. Lineage (NCBI taxonomy): Eukaryota > Viridiplantae > Streptophyta > Magnoliopsida > Solanales > Solanaceae > Nicotiana > Nicotiana otophora. The sequence goes on from AWOL01S0150924.1 coordinate 3,290, forward strand.
TTCGTAAGAAGAAAAGGGGGCGCGGCAATTGGTAAGCAACGTTAATCCATTTCTTTTCAATTATCCATTACTTTTCATGAGATTTCAACATCAAATTTAGGATTTCCATGATAGAAATTAGGGATTTGAGTATTTGGAGATTTTTGTAAAATTGAGATTTAGACCTCAAATTGAGGTCGTATTTTGAAAGAAATCACATAAATGGGCTTGGGGTAAATGGGTAATCGGGTTTTTCTCCGAACTTTAGGTTTTGACCAAGCGGGCCCGGATTGACTTTTTAAAAAATGATCAAAACTGAACTTTGTTCATTGATGAGAAGTTTCTAAAGCTTTTTTATCCATTTGATCGATAATTTGTTAGATTTGATTGGTTTGGAGGCTTGTTCAAAAGGAAAAGTCGTGGTTGATTGATTTTTTTATTGCGGAGCGAGGTAAGTGTCGTGGTTAACCTTGACTTGAGGGATTAGTACTTGTTGGTCTATTTGCTATATGTTTTATGTGTGGGGACAACATATATGTGAGGTGACGAGTACTTATACATTGTCATCGGGTTAAACCATGCAGGTGGAACTTATTTCTTCATATTTTATTGTTTCATTAATTATGTTATCCATGCTTAGATTAGATTATTACTTCCTTAATTATTCGCTTCGTATTTATTGCTTATTTTAAAGATGTTGAATATTTTGAAAATTGAAGTTTGATATCTTGGCACCATATTTGAAGTTAAATTATTCCCCGTATTGTTTATTGTTCGGATTTACATTATTGCATGGTGAGGATGAGAGTAAAAGCACGAAGGGTGATGACGTGTCATTTCATTCATATTATTACATGGTGAGGATGAGAGTAAAAGCACGAATGGTGATGTCGTGCCATTATATTCATACTACTGCATGGTGAGAACGAGAGTAAAAGCACGAAGGGTGATGCCGTGCCATTTTCGTATCATTGGTTTGAATGATTTCCTGTTTTGGTGATTTACTTGGTTATTTCGTGATTTCATACTTATCGTATTTACTATATCTTCCCCTTTTCGCATGTCCCCTCCCAGTTAGTATTTTATCATTCCTCGTGTTATTCTGCTGCTTTATATATGCTTGTACATGTTTTTTTACGTAGGTATCTTATCATAGCCTCGTCACTATCTCATCAAGGCTAGACTCGATACTTACGGAGTACATTGGGTCAGTTGTACTCATACTACACTTCTGCACTTCTTGTGCAGATACTGGTATTGGTCCCAGCGGTGCTTGAGGTATGTCAGCTCGGATCATCTTCACACAGAAGACTCGAGGTAGATTTACTGGCATTCACAGACCTTGAAGTCCCCTTCCATTTCCCATTTTTATTAGTTTATCCCTTTCGGACAGTTGTATTTATTTCAGACTCTGTTTGTAGACTTCTAGTTGCTCGTGTACTCGTGACTATGGATTACTGGGAGTAGATATTATCATGAAGTTTATATTAGTATTGTGTTAGACTCGGCTTTTATTTCTCGTTGAATATCAGTATTGTGTTTTTTACTGTTAAAATTGGTTAATTAATCATTTCACATCGGCTTTCCTAGCAAGTGGATATTAGGCGCCATCACGACCCCGAAGTTGGAATTCCAGGTCGTGACAAGTTAGTATTAGAGCACTAGGTTGCTTAGGTCTCACGAGTTATGAGCAAGCTTAGTCGAATCTGGAGGATCGGCGCAGAGATATTTGTACTTATCTTCTAGAGGCTATGGAGTTTTAGGAAAGTTTTCACTTCTTTCTTTCCCTATCGTACGATTTTGTTCTATCATTGACGTTTGAATCATTCCATTCTCGTTCCCTCACAGATGGTGAGAACACGCACAATATCTACAGCTGGGCAGGAGCCGGAGCCCCCTGTTGCAGCCACTACCAGGGGTAGAGGCCGGGGCCAAGGTCGAGCCAGAGGCCAAGGCAGAGGCAGAGCTCAGCCTAGAGATCGAGCAGCAGCACCCACAGTGGGGCCTCAAATTGATCATGAGGAAGAGATCCGAGCTCAGACTGCACCACTCGAACCCACTCTGGTCCCAGAGGGATTCATAGCTACTCCAGTACTTCAAGACGCTCTAGTCCATTTAGTGGGCCTTATGGAGAGTGTGGACTAGACCGGTGCATTTTCGATGGCACCAGCCGTCTCTCAAGCTGGGGGAAGAGCACAGACTCCCGCTACTCACACGCCGGAGCAAATGGCTCCCATATATCAGACTCTAGCAGTCTAACCAGTTGGTGTAGTTCAGTTAGTTGTTGCTGCACAGACCAAGGAGAGGCCACATTGTCTACTGAGGGATTGATGAGATTGGACATGTTTACAAAGCTCTTCCCTATTCACTTTAGTAGTGTACCTTCTGAGGACCCACATGATTACTTGGACCGTTGCCACGAGGTGTTGCACAATATGGGTATTATTGAGATCAATGTGGTCAACTTTGCAGTGTTCCAGATGACCGGTTCTGCCAACAAATGGTAGAGAGATTATGTGTTGACCAGACCAGCTATTTCACCTTCACTAACCTGGGATCAGGTTTTGCATCTAATTTTGGAGAAGTTTATTCCTTTAACTCTAAGAAAGGAGTACCATAGGCAGTTTGAGCGCCTTAATCAGGGTATCATGACTGCAACCTAGTATGAGACCCAATTTGTGGATCTAGCTCGCCATCCAGTTATGTTTCTCCCTACTAAGAGGGAGAGAGTGAGGAGATTCATTGATGGACTTACTTTCAGTATTAGGCTACAGATGGCCAAGGAGACCGGAGATGGTTATTTTTTGATTTCATACTTGCTTTATTTACTATATCTTTCTCTTTTCGCATGTCCCCTCCCAGCGAGTATTTTATCATTCTTCATGTTATTTTGATTCTTTATATATACTTATACAAGTTTATTTACGTAGGTGTCTTATCATAGTCTCGTCACTACTTCGTCGAGGTTAGGCTCACCACTTACGGAGTACATTGGGTCGGTTTTACTCATACTACACTTCTGCACTTCTTGTGCAGATACTGGTATTGGTCCTAGCAGGGCTTGAGGTGCGTCACCTCGGATAATCTTCACACGGGAGACTCGAGGTAGATCTGTTGGCGTTCGCAGACCTTGAAGTCCCTTCCATTTCCCACTTTTACTGTTTATTCCATTCGGACAGTTGCATTTATTTCAGACTCTGTTTGTAGACTTCCAGTTGCTCGTGTACTTGTGATTCTGGATTACTGGGAGTAGATATTATCACGTGGTTTATATTAGTACTGTGTTAGAATCGGCTTTTATTTCTCGTTGAATATCATTATTGTATTTTTAACATTTAAAATTGGTTAATTTATTATTTCACGACCACTTGCTAAGCAAGTGTATGTTAGGCGTTATCACGACCCCGAGGTTGGGATTTCGGGCCGTGACACGTATACCACTTAGGTAGCAGCCACTAAAATCACTTTTCTGCATTTTCCTCTCTTTGATGCTTTAAGTTGTTTAGGTGAGCTTCTCAATTCTTCTGCACTTCTCTTTCTTCTTCACCCTTTCGGTGGCTGGTCTATATGTTTGAGTTTTCTCCTATCTAGATGTGTTTGGAAATAAATATCTAGATGCATGTATTTTATTTCTGATTTTGATAGTGCAAAATTTACTCTTATTAGTGTGAAAATTTTGTTCTTTGAAGGTGTTGATTTCGCTCTGTGTTGCTACTATGAATTTACAAATTGTTATTAGACGTTGTGTCAGTTTTTCCATTTTTGGGTTATTCGGGGAAAGGAGAAAGAATCGAATATGTTTTGTTCTTCTTGAAGTTTCTGTAGGAAAATAGTAAAAGGTTGATAACATGTTGAAGAATGCATCCGCATTTGAATATTTTCTATAAAGTGAGCATTTTGTTAATATAATTGTGGTGCATCAGGCTCTCCTGCCCCTTTTGAGATTTGTTTTAAGCTTTATTTAGACTTTCTGGTTTGGTACTTTAGATCTAAAAGTTGACCTCTCATTTCCAGAAACGACTCATGCCCATTAACTATATCCAAGACAGGTTTGCAGGCCGAATTTTCTGAATTCAATTGAGTAAATCATATTGGAGAAGTTCTGACAGCATGTGTGCAAGTCTATCATATTGGAACTTTGTTGTTAGATGGAGAAAGTGATTGTATCCATACTCAAATATAGTGAAAGAGAAACTTATATTCCAATTCCATTATGAACATTCCCAGACCCCAGTCATTCCCTACAAAAGAAGTAAATAAGACCAGCTAGATACATTGTTAAAAAACTAAAAAATAGTAGAAGTTTCTGCCAAATATATATATTTGGGATGCATCCTTGACTCTCTCCTTGAAAGGGAGAAATAAATGTAAAATCAGTTTGCAGTCAATGTATACAGACATGGTCAAACAAGTCTTGGTATGAGTTTTATTTGGGGAATAACGTTAATGTGAGTTTTAATTTGCTTAAAGTAATCATATGGTTAGCATCTCATTCTTAGACTTAGCTTAATAATTATGTTATGAGCTCCACTTACTTCTTCAAGGGAGTGGAGAGCTATATCTTAATTGTATTATGAACTTACCAATTTGTTCTCTACTAAAGGAAGAAATGCACAGTCCTTGACTCTTAATTGCCAGTTTTCGTTATGTTTGCTCTTTGGTGCTTTTGTTTAATATCAGTGCATTTATTTAAAAAAATTTGCACCTACTTCTTTTCTCCTATCGTTCGACATAATCTATTATAACTGTGTCTATTTTGGGAGAATAATGAAGAAGAATTTAAACAATCCCTGAAGACATTCTACTTAAATAAATATAATTCATTATGTTGATATATGAAGTTCACATCGGAAGACAGGATAAAATACTGTTCAAGAGCATCCTCTTATGTCTTTCTTCCACAAGATACAATGTGAGCCCTGTATACCAATAATTTGTTCCATTTCTGTTGGGTTCGCCTAGAGCATTGGTCTGTGCCTTAAATGTTTACCCATATTTATTGATTTCTTTCTGAATGACATGTCCCTAGCTTTTGGAATATGTACCTGTTATTTGAAATCTGATTTAGCTTTGCAATGAGCAGAACTTTAAGAGTATATTTTTATGGTAACCATGATTAACGAAGTAATAGAAAGTACCAAAATTCTGCACTAAATCTTTGTTTAAGTGACTAGCATGCCTACCTTTTCTGAACCATGAAGCCAAAAAATTTTAAAGCTAAGCTTATTGTTACGATCGGATTACCGGGTTGTGCGGAATTTAGCCAAACAAAGTTATAATGACAATAACAAAGACAATGCAAGTTGATAATAACGGCAATTAAAGAAGATAAAAAAGACACAAATTTAGCGTGGTTCGGTCAAGGTGACCTACGTCCACAAGCGGAGACAAGCAATTTCACTATACCAACAAGAGTACAAAATTAGAGTAAATACTCTAATTAGTCCCAAATACCCCAAAAGAATAACCTCACAAGATCACTGCAAAGAAAGGGTTCACACAAGTGTTTTCCAATACTCACTATCTTACAAAATACTATATAATGAAATAAAGGAGGAGAAAGAAAGACAAGAGTGAAAAGCTCTTGAATTTGTGTGTTTTCAAATGAGGAGAAACTCCTCTATTTATAGCAAGAAATCCTTGGCCTAATAATGGATATTATGTCATNCCCTTTCGGTGGCTGGTCTATATGTTTGAGTTTTCTCCTATCTAGATGTGTTTGGAAATAAATATCTAGATGCATGTATTTTATTTCTGATTTTGATAGTGCAAAATTTACTCTTATTAGTGTGAAAATTTTGTTCTTTGAAGGTGTTGATTTCGCTCTGTGTTGCTACTATGAATTTACAAATTGTTATTAGACGTTGTGTCCGTTTTTCCATTTTTGGGTTATTCGGGGAAAGGAGAAAGAATCGAATATGTTTTGTTCTTCTTGAAGTTTCTGTAGGAAAATAGTGAAAGGTTGATAACATGTTGAAGAATGCATCCGCATTTGAATATTTTCTATAAAGTGAGCATTTTGTTAATATAATTGTGGTGCATCAGGCTCTCCTGCCCCTTTTGAGATTTGTTTTAAGCTTTATTTAGACTTTCTGGTTTGGTACTTTAGATCTAAAAGTTGACCTCTCATTTCCAGAAACGACTCATGCCCATTAACTATATCCAAGACAGGTTTGCAGGCCGAATTTTCTGAATTCAATTGAGTAAATCATATTGGAGAAGTTCTGACAGCATGTGTGCAAGTCTATCATATTGGAACTTTGTTGTTAGATGGAGAAAGTGATTGTATCCATACTCAAATATAGTGAAAGAGAAACTTATATTCCAATTCCATTATGAACATTCCCAGACCCCAGTCATTCCCTACAAAAGAAGTAAATAAGACCAGCTAGATACATTGTTAAAAAACTAAAAAATAGTAGAAGTTTCTGCCAAATATATATATTTGGGATGCATCCTTGACTCTCTCCTTGAAAGGGAGAAATAAATGTAAAATCAGTTTGCAGTCAATGTATACAGACATGGTCAAACAAGTCTTGGTATGAGTTTTATTTGGGGAATAACGTTAATGTGAGTTTTAATTTGCTTAAAGTAATCATATGGTTAGCATCTCATTCTTAGACTTAGCTTAATAATTATGTTATGAGCTCCACTTACTTCTTCAAGGGAGTGGAGAGCTATATCTTAATTGTATTATGAACTTACCAATTTGTTCTCTACTAAAGGAAGAAATGCACAGTCCTTGACTCTTAATTGCCAGTTTTCGTTATGTTTGCTCTTTGGTGCTTTTGTTTAATATCAGTGCATTTATTTAAAAAAATTTGCACCTACTTCTTTTCTCCTATCGTTCGACATAATCTATTATAACTGTGTCTATTTTGGGAGAATAATGAAGAAGAATTTAAACAATCCCTGAAGACATTCTACTTAAATAAATATAATTCATTATGTTGATATATGAAGTTCACATCGGAAGACAGGATAAAATACTGTTCAAGAGCATCCTCTTATGTCTTTCTTCCACAAGATACAATGTGAGCCCTGTATACCAATAATTTGTTCCATTTCTGTTGGGTTCGCCTAGAGCATTGGTCTGTGCCTTAAATGTTTACCCATATTTATTGATTTCTTTCTGAATGACATGTCCCTAGCTTTTGGAATATGTACCTGTTATTTGAAATCTGATTTAGCTTTGCAATGAGCAGAACTTTAAGAGTATATTTTTATGGTAACCATGATTAACGAAGTAATAGAAAGTACCAAAATTCTGCACTAAATCTTTGTTTAAGTGACTAGCATGCCTACCTTTTCTGAACCATGAAGCCAAAAAATTTTAAAGCTAAGCTTATTGTTACGATCGGATTACCGGGTTGTGCGGAATTTAGCCAAACAAAGTTATAATGACAATAACAAAGACAATGCAAGTTGATAATAACGGCAATTAAAGAAGATAAAAAAGACACAAATTTAGCGTGGTTCGGTCAAGGTGACCTACGTCCACAAGCGGAGACAAGCAATTTCACTATACCAACAAGAGTACAAAATTAGAGTAAATACTCTAATTAGTCCCAAATACCCCAAAAGAATAACCTCACAAGATCACTGCAAAGAAAGGGTTCACACAAGTGTTTTCCAATACTCACTATCTTACAAAATACTATATAATGAAATAAAGGAGGAGAAAGAAAGACAAGAGTGAAAAGCTCTTGAATTTGTGTGTTTTCAAATGAGGAGAAACTCCTCTATTTATAGCAAGAAATCCTTGGCCTAATAATGGATATTATGTCATAACAAATGTCATGATCCACAAATTTGTTATAATGGATATTATGTCATGGCAAATATCATGATCCAAAAATTTATTATAATGGATATTATGTCATGGCAAATATCATGAACCACAAATTTGTTATAATGGATATTATGTCATGGCAAATGTCATGAA